>KZ105512.1:13721-97747 GCA_000504405.2 Mycosphaerella sp. Ston1
AAGAACAGATACTACACTTGATCTAAGCCAACTGGAAGGATGTTAGTAGTGAAAATGTTGATGTGGTAGTCGGTGGAAACTTACAAGGCAAAGAGAGCTAAAGAGGAAAGAGAACTTCGTTGAAAGCGAAGAGAAACAATTCTTTATAGGTGCTGAGCGCCAAGATCAGGGTCCAGCGGTAGGCCCCGATTGGCCGAGACGACGGCCACGTGATCTCTCGCGCTCTCGCCTCTTCTTCTCACTACATGATTACATCGCTTCAATTGATGACTGGAGCCAGACGAGGCAGAGTTATATTCACTTTCGGCTTGCCGGGCTGGCTCGTTGCTTACCATATTAGACGACTAGTTTCAAGTCAGGCCGTACTACCTTGAGAGACAACGAGGACGCGACAGAGAACGAGCGCGTTGCGAAGCATACAATCATTGCTTCGGAACCGACGACTTGTGATGAGGCGGAGCGGCACTTGATAGGCAGGGACTTTATTCTTGTTGTGAGTGAGAAAGTGATCGAGACAGAAGTGCCGCTTGAGTATGACGCGGGCTTGAACGCACTCGTCGGTGACGAGAAGGTCAGTTAATTCACGGATCGCTGATTGCGGACGTTCGCAAAATCAATACTCTGCGGTATGTTACTCGCCGCAGTGGTACCTCCTTGGCTACGGCAAGCTTGCGTCAGACATCACATCTGGAAGTCCGGCTAGCCTCCATACTGCACTTTGAACACCCAACAGAACATATCTTGAATGACCGCGGCTTCCGGAACATCAATAAAG
Organism: Mycosphaerella sp. Ston1; assembly: GCA_000504405.2. Classification (NCBI taxonomy): domain Eukaryota; kingdom Fungi; phylum Ascomycota; class Dothideomycetes; order Mycosphaerellales; family Mycosphaerellaceae; genus Mycosphaerella; species Mycosphaerella sp. Ston1. The sequence continues at coordinate 14,497 of KZ105512.1, forward strand.
AAGTGGTCATCATCACCATCATCCCGTAGCCAGCCCCATTTCACACCTATCTCTCCACTCATCGTGATCGCGGAGACCGTATCACCAGATTGGACTGGAACTGGAGACTTCACAACCAGCTGACCACCCGAGACCGGATTCGAAAGACAGATAATGTAGAAAGCGTCGTTGGTTTGTGTGAATCTCAGATCCCCCTCCTCGGGAGTCACCGACCAGTATGTGGTACCGAAAATTGCTTCGCTATGCGCATGAATCCAAGCTCCTGCTTCCCGAAGATTGTTCGCCATAGTTTCGTCGATACTACCATCAGCTTTGGGCCCAATATTGAGCAATAAATTGCCTCCCTTGCTGACCATGTCCACCAATTGCATCACAATAGAAGAGGCATTGGCATAGCTTTCTGGAGCAGTCGCGCGGTTGTAGCCATAGCTGAAGGGGTCCATGCCTCTATTACTTTCCCACTTGCGCTGCTGTGCTGTGCTAAAGGTCTGATACTCTGGCGTGTCAAAGTCGGCAGCCCACGGACTGCCACAGCGATCGTTTATGGTAACTTGACGTCCCTGAGCTTTAGCCCAATTGAACCAACTTGCAGCAAAAACGTCGGTTCCATTCGAAGCGCCGGCATCACACCACATGATATCGGATTTGTATTGGTATGCGAGTATCTCCATCTGCGGCACCAGAAGATCCGTAATGTAGTCATCAATATGCACCCGCCCGGTGTACGGTTCAGTCTGTCCCGTATAAGGATTGCGAGCGATGATGCCAGGATGTGAAGTTGATGTGACCCTATCGCCGTATTGCGTAAAGCCATACTTGCCCCAGTCAGGGTTGAACCATTCGGGTATTGAGTAATAGGTTCCTCGCTTGAGATGTGGCTGGTACTGCTCCGCGGCCTCAAAAAGCAATCCCAGCAGGTCACGCCTGGGTCCATAATGGATTGCAGAGCGATTCGTTGTACTTCCCGCATCGAAGTTAGCAAAGCCGTCGTGGTGCTTGGTAGTGAACACAAAATACTGAGCGCCAGCAGCTGCGAAAAGATCCACCCAGCTTTTTGGATCGAAATTTGATGCTGTATAGTTTTCGAAAAAGTCGTCGTAGAGCAAATCTGGGCCGTACGTGCGCAAACGGTAAGCTGAATTGTGTTAGACCTGATAAATGAAGGGAGGATCGACTTCCCTGGCAATATCTTCTTGCTCACCATTGAATCCACACCTATCAGCCGCCGCGTGATCACCAATTCGAGTAGAGTACCACCAGAACCATTCCGCATAACACTCGGTTGGCGTTGAGTTACCCCAACTCGGAACAGCGTATGGGCCAAGGTGGATGAATATACCAAATTTTGCTGAGTTGTACCATTCGGGAGTCTCGTGCTGGATGAGACTCGTGGGCTTCGCCTCCCAGTCTTCCAGGCTTACCGTGATATTGGGAAACACTCGACGGACGGGCTGAGATCCGGGTACGCTCATTGTGATTGTGACATCACCTTGAGACCTTCCATGCACAGCTAGATTGACTCTTTTCTGTTCGCCGGGACAGAAACGCTTGACCAAGGCAGACCCAGACATGGCATGCCCAGAAGCATCAATGGAGACCTCGATATTGGAGACGCATGAAGGACCTCTGTGGTTTATAATGATCTCGACAATCTGCGAGCCCCGAGCATCGAACTTCTGGGTTGGCCTCAGAGCCTGCACTTCGATACCAGAGCCGCCTGCTTTCCACAAAGATATTCCAAAGACGTGAAGCCTTCCGGTGGTCGTGTTCGTAGTTTCAGGTAGCACGACCCCGCGAAGACTCTTGCCTGGCTCCACAAAGGCATGCCTCTCATAGATCTCTGACGCATTGTGGTTTGTGTCATTATGGGTGAAATAATAAGGATACGTGATTTCGCCGCGACGGATTGCTAAGAACCACCAGAAGGCATGGGCTCGTAGCTCGTACTGTAGTGTTGTGTTGTCTGTAAATAGCAGCGTGACATTTCCCGAGACAGTAGTAGATCTAACGTCCGAGACCACCAGAAAAGAAACCGAGGTGTAGTCTTCTGATGGGTTTATGTCAATGGTCTGTCCAGCACAGATGACATTATCTGCAGCTCCCGGAATGGGGTTGTATCCAGGAAAAAGGTAAGATATTCCTGATGATCTGGATGTGTAAAACCCGTCTATATCAACCGTGACCGCGGGATAAGAGTCGTTCAGGACGTTCAGCGCGGCCTCGCCTGGGCATGAGCCAAAGGCTTTGTTGTTGAAATGCTCAACGAGAGAAACAGGCACCGAGTGGCCTTGGGATGTCTCTATTCCTGCCGAGGCCAATGCCAGCAGTGGCAGATGTACTGCTGCAGCCGCGAGACACTGCTTCATGGCGAGTGGACCCAGACGCTAATCTCATTGATGTTTGCCTAATGGAAGGTCAGCCACCAGATGCCCACCTTCAGACATGCACCGGAATGTCGTTTTAGTAGCAAGAAGTTCAAGAACATCTCGGCGAAAGAAGCGATAATGCCACAGATACGACTGCCGTGCCCATTAGTTCTACCCCGGTCATGATGGCTGCTCCAATGTTACATCGCAACGTCCCGAGCCTTGGGCAGCCAAGCTGGGCGTGTGAGGATGCTGTCGAGCCTGTCGTGCGGTTCTACCATGACATGATCTCGTCTCTCTGGAGAACATGTCAGCAGAACGGCGAGGAGATTGTTTGGAGAAGAGAAGAGAAGGGAAGGGAAGGGGAAGAGAATGGAGACACGACAAGACAGACAGAGCGCCAAGCCCCGGAGATATTTCGCGGCGCCTTCGCATAGAACTATCTCCAAGACTACCAGGTAGGTACATGTACCTTATTTGACCTAGATCCTTTCGTCCACACGACCTACTCATGTACTATAGACCAGTCGGCTGTCCCGAGTGGGTGACTGCCAACAACTTCACTCACTCATGCTGTCGCCGGTCTGCCCATGGCGCCATCGGCTCTACAGCTATTGCTTGAGCTGGTCCTCCTACACGCATCTCTTCGGACTTATGGGTCACGGTTGATCATATACCTCGAGCATAATGGCCTGACCACGAAATCCTGTTGTAGTGCTCGCTGACCACTGTGCTGCTCAGCCTTGCAAACGCTCGAGGTGGCGGCACAGCTGAAAGCTCGGTAAGCGTCAGCGAGGCCCAGAGAAGCATTTAGACCCGACAAACAAGAGTCTACTCTTACATTGTTCAGGAACATCTTATTATGCAGAATCTACGAGAATGATGGAGTTCGAGTTGCGCCAATCTGTTGACGCGGCGCAGACCTCACCGATCAAAATCAGGCCTACCATCCATCCACTATGTGAAGACAATTAATAGGTGGTGACACATCAACAGTGGCACAGGATGGGTTTGTTGGAACATAGACTTGGACGAGTCCTCTCCATATTCGGGGCATCCGATCGTCAGCTCGATGCGGTGTGCTTGCAGCTCAGTTTTGAGCTGCAACAAGCACCAAGACGTGCAGTTCCCGATACCTGGACGTCCTGCCCCAGACTGTATGTCATATGCGTGTTGATCATCTATAAGACTATCAATGCTACCTCAAACTGGCCTACGGTTTCCTTTCCACTAATTACAGCACACAGCTCTTTCATCTCTTGTCTCCTTGGTACAGGTTTCTTCACATTGTCTTTAGTTTATCATATATTCGACCTTCGGACAGAGCAGCACCCTTCCCCTCAGCCACGACCAACTCCACTTAAGATGCAGTACGCGATCATCGCCCTCGGTGCGCTTTCTGTAGGGACAGCCCTCGCGGCACCTGCGACCAACGTCACTAGCAAGCCCACAGACCTCGTGACTGTGAGCCTTTGGCATGAGGCTGCCGAGTCTGACACAATCTCTCTCACCGTATTCAAAGAGCGTCATCTCCCAGACAGCGCCTCCCCTGAACAATCCTATGGCCCCTTCAATTTCGTGCAGCTAAATCTCAGCTCGGGCGTCAATAATCAGGAGCTTCGATGTCAGATTCTCGATGAGTTTGCCGAGCCCATCGTTCTGGTCCGTAATGGAAATGTCGACATCACCTTCTCCGATCAGGATAAGGGAGCTTGGACGCTCCGCGATGGAGAGCAGGATGTTTTCACTGTCATGTGCGATCCTTCCTTCAAGTCTCTGAACCCGCCAAAGACCACCTCCAGCTCCAGCTCCACTACGAAGTCTGCGTCTACATCATCTGCCATGAAACCTGTTAGCTGGAGCGCCAGCTACCCGTCCATTACCAAGTCGTTGTCCGGATCAAGCACCTTCAACCCCACCTCGACTAAGTCAACCTTGTCGTTGTCGAAATCTTCCTCCTCGTCATCTTCTCCGGCAAGCTTGACAACTTCCAAGGCTACCACATCTGACACCACATCTACAACTGGCTCTCGCCCAGCGTCTACTACCGTCATCACGTCGACGATCACGGTTTCATCAACTTGGTAGATCGGTCTTGGTACAGCAGGAATACACGTATGTCTTCAAATCTCTTTTGCTCTCTTTTGCGGCTACGGAAAGGTATGGACGATGGATCTGGGCGTTGATCGTTTGCTAAAGAAAGTCCTGTTTTGGTGCTGGTGCTTGAACAGGACTTGTAAGCGACATATTCTTTTGCTTGCTATTTCTCGACTCTTCTACGCATTTGATATGCTTGGGGACCTTTTGCCTCGTTCTTCGTGACAATTATATAGAAACAAACCTTCCCTTACCAAACCTTCTGCACTAGAACAAAACTGCCTACTCGCATCTCGTGCTTGCATTGGTGTAATGAACGCCTTTCACTTCCGTAAATCGGTGTATGCTATGGCAAAGCGATTACCAGTGGCTATGGTAGAGCCTCGACTCTAGAGCTTTTTGTATCTTCGTGGTCTCACATGCATTGTACCATAAAACGCAAGATACATGTAAGGTGTGAGAGACTGGTGCGGTCCCTGGTACAGAATGGGAAGTTGGCGGTGCTTTCGCCATGTGGCTGTGGCTGTGGCTGTGGCTGTGGCTGTGGCTGAGAAAGGGTAACAAACACGCCAACGTGGTCACTTTGGATGGTATTGACTCCCTGTACATAGCCAACGTGAACGGACGATAATAATGCCTTCACGCGTATCGATTGTCATACGCCTTGCCATAGCCTTCTACACCGCCTTAGCAGCGGCCGCCTCCTCCCAACAACCCCTTCTGGGAGACCTCTCATACAAAGTGGGCGACAAGATACCCGTTCAATGCCTGAACCGAAGCGTGTAACTACTTTCGTCCTCCCTTGCTTCGTTCATGAGACATTCATTGACCACTTCTCTTCACAGTGAGACTGGCGAACACATCACCGATGCCAACCATCAACTCGTTTACGTACCGGCCTTCACCTGCAACGAGACCGGCCGGCCTCTCGAGCTCATCTTTGGCGTGGAAAAGGACATCAACTGCACCATTGACTTCATAAGCGACCCGTTCTTCCATTTACTCGAGTACTACGTCCACAACGATGTCCCTCTCACCTGTCGGATACCAACGAAACCTCTCGCGCCTTCGGTGTTGAAACAGGAGTACGAAAAGAGCACAAAGGACTTGACTGAAGGACAAGGCAGTCTGAGCGATATCTACACGCCGATGATCATCGCGCTGGCTGGAACACTTCAACTCAGTCATTTGCATGTTGCTACGCATATGAATGTGCTGGTGCATGCTGCACCAAAGGGAACTGCACCGGGGACCATAGCAGCTGCAACGGCCTATAGTATCTCACGAGACCCTCCTAGTAGGGTCGTGATTGGAGACCCTCTGCCGTTGCAGTTTAGTGTAAGGTGGTATCCGAACACGTTACTGCCAAGTGGATGGACGGGTGTGGGAGGGCATTTGACGTTCAGTACGGTGGTTTATTGTTTCCTGACGGCATTGGCGACCGCGGCCATATGTGTGGCCTATTTCAGAGGCATTGAGTTGCCGAGGAGGTTGAAGAACCATGGCAGAGATAGAACCAGTGGAGTTGAGAGGGGCGGATTAGGAAGCGGTCTGGGTAGTTATGGCATTGTAGGTGCTGCGAATGGTTATGGCTATGGGATAGGAAAACGTGATTAGAAGAGGTATTGAAGTGACGTTGAAGAGTACCTCTCACTTCACCAAGACTCGTTGTGGATACCTTATGCCATTTGGGAGTAGGTATTGCCACGGACAGTGCTGGTGCGTCTCCCACGCGTACAGAAAGAGCGACTCGACCTACCTGCGTCTCGAAGACAAACCCTACGGTCGCGAATCTCGGCCACACTTCACCTCAGCTCCGTCTTCTACAGCATCAAGTTCAGTTCGGGCTTCAATTGGACAGCGCGGGCAATCGATCTTCTGTCGAGGCTCTGAAGGCCCCGCGAGGTTTGCGAGGAGGTGCGCTATTAGGCTACGACATTTCGCCTGTAGGGTGGCCCATATACTGCGAACTCATCGCAGCTGGAGTGCTAGTATCGGGTCACGCGTGGTCTTGTCTGAGATGGAGGAACCTTGGTGACAATGGGGATAAGCAACTAAATCCACCTGGTGTGGCACACTTCTCACTCGTCCCTGGTATCCTCTCAAATCTCCCGGTGTGGACATTGACTATGCATATAAGGCAGCATCTCGATATCTGGCGGCTGGAAAGGGATTCGCAGCTTCGAAACACGAGCTCGATGCTGGCCCGAGAGGGCAACAGAAGCACTGGGCTCGATGACAGTGTTGCACTGCTCTCGGTAGGATGCTGTGTACCTCACGTCCATCTCCGTGATACAGCATGAAACCTCTTAGGCTGTACTGCTTGGCAAAGTAAGCTTGAATACGTGGCTCATTCGTCTTCCACATCGTCCAGCCTGCCGCTCTCGCCTTCCAGAAATGCGATATTCTCTAACGACAAGTTCATGCCGGCCTTGATTACCCTCCGAAACATATTTTTGGCTTTGGTGTGCTCTATCTGAGCTTGCATCTGGTGCCGACTCTTAGAAGATTGAGACTCTCCTGGTTCGTCGTCGCCGTCCTCGCTATCAATGTGGCCATCGCCCTTCATCCCAGCCAGCGTTTTGTGCAGATCCGCGAGCCATAAGCTGACCACGCCCCTCAGCTCCAACAATTCTGCGCTAGTGTCGTATGGAGGGTTCAAGAGCAATTCTTCTAATTTTTGCACGATTGGCGACACTTCCTGGAGCTCACGAGAGCGAATCTGACACAGCGCACGCTGATGCTCTGAGTTATCACTGCGCACACTTTGCACGTCACCGATTTCAGCAGCTTCCATGGAGTCTAATGATGCCACGAGCTGTTGCCGAGCCCGCCTTGATCGTTCCTGCACCTCGAAAATCCAGATGTTGAGCAGTGTTGGATAGATAGCCCAAGCGCTGATACTGGAGTAGCGACTTCCTGGGAATTGTGGATATTGTAGTAAAAGTCGCCCATAGTACTCTCGCGCTAGCTGAAAGTTGCTGTCCGGGATCACTACTGATTGGTGTGACTCACTGTCGGAGCCTGCTACACTGTCCTCGTATGTCTGTCCCTTTCGCATCAGCAATTCCGCTCCAATCATCCACCGGCCATGCTTTCTGATGTCTGGACCAAATCCAGCGATCTCGGTGCGGAGAATCAGTCCCCACGCTCGCATGGCGCGCTCCCAGTCCTGTCTGAGCATACATCTATGCAGGATCGCAGTCAAATTGTCGAGATGTCGACCTCTCAAGGATCCAGCAGGGTCGTCCGGCTGCTTCTTTAGTACATATATAGGAGGGTTGAGCTTGGCCAATTCTTCCTCGACGTTCAGTTTCTCCACAACGGTCTCCGAAAAAGCCGCGTGAGGAAAATTTCCTCTTGGGAGAGGTGTCTCCCGTGACCAACCAGCTACATTGTAGGGATCCTTCTTGTTGACCGGGTGCAGCACGCGTGGCTGCTCTTCCTCCATGTCAGACTCGAGCTTGACTGGTACAGGCTGCTGCTCGTCGCATGATTTCTGACTGCCATCTTCTGCTTCGGTCTCTCCATCTTCGTCATGGTCAGCAGCTCCGCTTCGCTTGCGTTTGCGCCCACGCTTTTGCTCGCGTGAGAGGATTGAGCTCTGTGATTTGGACAGCCTGTAGACAGGCGCGAAAGACGCCATTTGTCTTGTGCTTCACACCTTCGGGTCTGGCGGCTATCCACTCGGCAATTTACACATGTCAATGAACAGTTCGCGCGCGTAAGCCGACACTGTACCAGGAAGCACCCTGCCGTCACGCCGTTCTCACACAACAACGACGAGTTGTCAGCGTGACCGGACCGTCGCAGAGCTGCTAGTGGAGGCTCCAGGATGAGCAGGAAGCTGCGGAGTTGGATCCAAGTGTCAGAGGCGAAGTCGCTGCTGTAATCCTGTAACAGCGTGCGACAGTCAGTCTGTATACTGTGAATGTTGTGGTAAAGAAGAATCTAGGCCTCTTCGTTATTAAGGTATCAACGTATATACACGTGCCAGTGCAGGGGTCTAGATCTAGCTGTTTCATGCAAGCCAGAAGCACCAATCATCGATCACAGCCGCTTCATCGCCGCCATTCACATTAGTCTAGTACATGCTCGCTGATCAGCTGGCCAGTCGGACGAGCACTTCACACCACCACCATCACCACGACCAACACTCCGTCCTCACCTTCACCACCCGACCACGCACCAGCTGCACCCCCGCCATCACCATCCGCCGTCCCTCACTGTCGAGCGCATCTGCTGGTAGTCACCGAGGTCTGGCGACGGGCAAGAAGGAATGGGCGTGTGACGCGGACTCAGACAGCATCCGAGAGCTGAGATGGGCCAAGGAGCCTCACGACAATCCGCTGAGCAGACGACGACTTCCACCGCCAGAGCCCAGCGGAGCACCGCAGAAGAGTCTGTCGATCATGACGGTCTACTCCAGAACATATCCCGGCGGCGGCGGCGAACTGATACCAACCGCCTCTCGCAGCTGTTGCGCTCTGGCGACGACGAGAGCATACAGGCGCCGCTGCCAGCTGACTCTGCCGTACATGTGCCCAGTCGTAATGGGACTCTAGCACGGCGGACTCGTTCGCGCTTCCATGAGATGCTGCATCGGAACAGCAGTACTGCACCGCGCGACTTCTTCTCACAGACTTTCCAACGAGCGCAGTACACTCGAAGTGTTGCCCACGACAGCCATCACGACGATCACGAGGATTTGTTTGAGCCGCCCCGGCTGCCTTCTATAGACACTTCTACTACCTTTGAAGACGATGCGACGTTCGGACCACATGTTGAGCCTGTACCGTCAAACAGCAGAAGCGAGGCATCGAATCGGGTTCATGGTAGACGCTTACACTTTCTACCCGACCGACCGCTACGACAGTTCACCTCCTCACTACGACGACGCCGATCACCGGGAACCACCTCATCAATGTCAGGCATGCGGCCAGGCCGAAGCGAAGATCAGGCGGCGATGCTAAGCAGGCTGCTGAGTGTGGCGGCTGCAGCTACCGCGGCAACACTCATGGGTGATGACCACAATGCACTGCGCGAGGCAAGGAGCTTGACGGGAAGCACGGGCTTAGGCGATCTAGGTGGCAACGGGGAAGATGGCAGCTTCGACGGCTTCCTGCGCGCTCTGCAGAATGGCCGGATAGCGTCTGCATTGCGGCAGGGTAGCGGAGAGGGTGACGGGGAGTCGGGTACTTCTGGACCATCTCTCAACTTCTTCCGTATGTTTCGATTCGGTGCGTCAGAGCCTACAGGACCTATTGTGGGCGACAACGGACAGCCTGGAGAGAGTGAAGGACGGATGGTGCCCATTATCATAGTAGGTATTCGGTCTATCTCTCCCAACTCCAGCTCAGGCACTGGCTCGCCGAGTGAAGATCTGCCTCCGTTCATCGATGCGCTCGGCAACTTTCCATCACCCCTACCAGCACATGCGCTGGGCACACACGGCCACGACAGCATTGACTCGATACTACGGCCACCGCAAAATGGCACATCCTTCAGGCATCGAAGAAGAGCCAGTATGGGTGGCTTTGGCATGGGTAGGAGTAGATTGAGTGACAGAATGGACGATCAACGAGATCACCGCTCGCCCGATAGAATCGAGAGGAGACGACAACGGCCATGGAGTGTCGCAAGCTCGAGTTCGAATAACCTGGAGCCGAGACCACCGCCTGTGACCCCTGCAAGCGCCAGTCCAGAGCTCAGCCGCATGTCTAGCAGAACCAGCACTCCAAGTCGATCAAGACCAACCTCAATCGTGGCCAATAGCATGCGAGACTTTGATATGTCTCGTCGAAACAGCACTTTGCACAGATCCGTTGCGAGCCCACTCAGCTCGCATACCGAAGAGACATCTTCGATACGCTCGACACATTCTGGCACAGGTCTTCTAGGCGATTCTGAACCATATCGGATACATCGTCGATCAGACACTGCTCCGAATATACACTACCCTCGTTTCGCTTCTGGCCACCCCCGCCGCAATGGGGTTGTCGAGCCGGACAACATGCCATCCCTTTCGCGTACATCAACTGGTGGTACTGATGGGACCAGCGAGCACCGCAACAGTAATAGCGACTCTCGCAGCTGGATCATCTACGTCCTCGGTGGCTCCTATCCGGAAAATCACCCAATTCTCACCACACCTAGTCTCTTTACTGAAAATCCAACTTACGAGGACATGATGTTGCTCTCTGCCCTGCTAGGACCCGCCAAGGCGCCCGTTGCTACCGAGGACGATGTACAGAGCGCTGGTGGCGTCTACAACATCGCGACTGTCAGCATACCAGAAGATGCTGCGAAGACGGCACAGCTTGTTGCTACTGCTGTAGAAGGCGGTGAACAGGTCATGCTCGATGCCGACCAGCGCTGCCTTGTTTGCCTGTGTGAATTCGAAATTCAGGACGTTGCACGCAAACTGGTCAAGTGCAACCATTTGTTTCACAAGGAGTGTATCGACCAGTGGCTGACTACTGGTCGTAATTCTTGCCCGCTGTGTCGCGAGACTGGTGTCGATGTAGTGAAGGGCGAGGGCGAGGGCGAGGGCGACAATGATGATGAGATTTCTGCTTCGGCTACAGCAGGCCAGTCCAACTTTAGCAGTGAAACAGCTGCTGGTGCGCAAGACGTCCCAGAATTGGGAGGCTCCTAGGATGAGCCCACTATTACAGAGCGGGGGCAACGATTGATGGCTTTGTGCGGCACCATGCATTTCGAAGATACCCGATGGTTCGCTAGAATTGAGGATACGATGGAGAGGTATCAGCATATACAGTTTTGTTTTCTTTTTCCGGGAATCACTGCATGCATGGTGTTGGACTTCGGATGGACGGGATATGGTTACAGGGCGCGAAATGGTCTTTGGCGAGCCGCGTGGTTCTCGCGGGCGGTCTGGTGCAGCTTTCATCGCTGCCAACGTGGACCCGTACAGGAGACAGACTTCTGGTATCATAGCGAAGCGGTGTTCTACTCTTACTCACGATGTCACGAAATGCTTCGAGGACGGAGGTGCATATATAGCATCGAAACGCAGCATAGCGGACTACTGCATGCATGACATAATGGCCTCTATGGGCTCCCGAACATTCTGCTCAACAAGTACATGTATCTTAATGTTTTCTCTGTCGCTAGAACTACATGTAGCTTTTACAAGTAATCTGCGCTGGTTCTTCCACGATGTTAGCGTGATTTTAGACTTCGACTCCGCTCCACTCCCACTTGTCGCTGACGCCTCCGATACATGCATGTAGCGTATGTCTTGACTTACGCATACCTTATAGAAGAAGCCTGAGATATTCCACCCCGATAAGTCAAGGGCGATTAGAAATCCAACACGGAGTACAGGACGCAGACGCAGACACAAAGGCAGACGCAAATAACAAACATCACATCCCAAAATACCATGGACGACATCCCTTCCTCCGCCTCACTTACCATCCAGCTCTCCTACTCCGAACCCATCTCACAGCCATACGACCCCAGTCCACCACGACCGCTGACAGTCTCCTCCCACTCCAAGATAATGACGATGATAACGAATACGAAGAACAAGAAGAAGAAGAAGACCATCTATTTCGGCTACGGCAGTAACCTCTGGCAGCAGCAAATGCGGCAAAGATGTCCCACGAGCACATATCTCGGCATAGCGAGATTACAAGGCTACAAATGGATTATTTACGAACGGGGATATGCCAATATTGTGGAAATTCCACTTGGTGGTGAGAAGGAGAAGGAGAATGAGAAGGAGAAGGAGAATGGTGGTGGTGGTGGTGATGATGGTGGTGATAACGACTATACCAAAGAAGTCTGGGGATTGGTCTATAGTCTCGAAGAGCAAGACGAGCAACGCCTCGACAGGAACGAGGGTGTGCCCCACGCGTATCAGAAAGAGATGATCGAGTGCGAATTCTGGACGACGTCGTCAGCGCGAGAGATTGTAAGGGATACTGAAAAAGAAGAAGGAGAAGGAGAAGGAGAGGGGTGGAGGTATGCCGCGCAAGGCCGACCGGATATTACGAAGAGGCCGGGGAAGGAGATGATGTTGGTGTATATCAATCGGGAGATGACTGCGGAGGGAGATGTCAAGGGAGAGTATGTGTATCGCATGAATCGGGGTGTGGAGGATGCGGTAAAGGAGGGTGTGCCGAGTGCGTACGTGGAGCAGGTGTTGAGGCGGTGGATTCCGGCGGAGGGAGGGGAGGTGGTTGTTGATGAGAGTCTTAAGGCGGTGGCTTCGAAGCAGGCGAAGAGCTTCGAGGATGAGAGGTTGGGTGGCATAGCGGAGACGGGGTGAGGTCGGTTGTGGGGATATCTTGGTTTTCCTCCAAGATTTGTGGACTGCATGTTTGATGTATATGAGCGTGGCAGTTCTGTCTCATGTCATGAAGAAAGCTATAGAAATGAAACACAGTAGGTAGTCACAAAGCAAAGACATCAGAATATAAACACTACAACCTTCGTTTTAGTCCTGAACATATACAAAAAAAACTTACCGTTCTCCAGACCCTATCCCTACTACATGAGTACATGTAAGTACATGTGGTTGGTGGTTTGGCACACACAAACATCTGTCGGCACCTCCAAAAGTTCTGCGCCATTCCCTTAGTGTCCGATGCGTAGTGACGAATCACGAGCAGCCACGAGAATCCCTGTACCTGACCCTCTCTCTTTCTCTCTCTTTACATTACATGGATGATCCTGGCTTGCACGGAGGAACGTGGCTTTGTGTCACGGATTTGGCGGACATTGTTTAGCGTGATGGGGTTGTTGAACCAATTAATGTATAGATACCTTAGTTCTTGGTGATTTGAACATGGGGTTCTGAGAGAAAAAAAATAAGGTATGATAATTGTGCATTCCTTCATTTCCATCGGCAGTGACATACAGTTCACAGATTCCTGAAACCCCCACGGCCTTGCCTGCATACCTTGAAGATCATCTCAGATTGTATATTCGTAGCTCGTCACCTTAAGACGAAGCTGGGACTGGGCCCTTGTAATCGTACACGAGACGGATACGGTGCTCCTCCTTGCCCTTCTTGGAATAAATGCGGCGCACATGGCGACGAACACCGTCCACCGTAGCGAAACCCCAGACCTGGGTGGCAGTCCAGCCATTGCCGACACTCTCGGTGTAGCTCAGAAGAACATCACCGTCTTGGCACTCTGGGTCCCAGCCCTCGGTCAACCAGGCGTCCTGAGTGACTTCTGCGAGCTTGACGTACTTGTTCCAGCCGCTGACCTTGCCCCAGTATTGAATGTCACGCTCGCGAGTCTTGCCATCCAGGATTCTGGGCTCGTGTTGCTTCATGTTACCAGTAGAGATCTGCTCCTGGTCCACTTGGACCACGCTGGGGTCTTCTTGGGATGGGTATTGAGAGAGGTTGACCTGGATGGCACTGTAATTGGCGGCCTGGCGGACGATGAAGCCGATGTTTTGCATCTTGAGCATGGCAGCCGTGCTGTCGGAGATGTTCTTGTTCAGGTCATAGGCGCCGGCAATGTTGTGGACGTTGACTTCTGGAGGAGCAGCCATTGTGAAGGTGGGATATTGGGGGGTGGGTTGACTGGATGTGTGTCGAGCGGCGCGTAGTATTCTCGCAGGGTACAGACGGGAAGTCGAAAGATGAAGGCGGTTTGGTATAAGGTAAGGTCAGGTAGAGTTCAAGACATGAGTGTGATGGAGAGGAGACCGAGGCTCGAGTGATGAGTGGCCTCCAGTCGCAATGGAAGTAGCCGCGCCATGCTGCCTCCTATGCGTGTTAAGCGTTAAAACGATACGGACAGACGCGAACCAAGAACGCAAGTGTACAAGCGTGAAGCGTGTCTGGGGGTGGAGTACAGGCATCGCGGGCGGCGGCATCTGATTGGCGCCTCTTGACTGCCTCGGTTCCACACGAATAATGAGGGGCAGCTACCAGCTACCTCGACTCACACACTACTACTTCGAAGACTACCACCACTACTACTGCTACATGAACTAGAAGAGACAATAGCAGCAACAGACACTCATGGCCACATGCCCCGCGGAATCCGCCGCTCGTGGAAGGCGTCTCGGCCAAAAATCCTGCTGATGCCATCGTCAAAAGCCAAGTTGGACTCGGAGTCTTGCACGCGCCATGGATCACCGACGATGCCGCGATCCTCGCGGTACTGATGTCTGGTCAGGGCGATATTGAAGGCGAAGCTGCTCTTGACAATGCCGCCAAACACGCTGCATCGTTTCAGCACTTCCCAATCGATCAGCGCTTGCTGGTCCCAGCTCATCGAGCGCAGTGCGGTGGCCTCGTTGGCCGGCAGCAGATCCAGCTTGGACACGACGACCATCGGCGGCTTCTGTGCCGCCGCCTTCGCCTGGAACCGCACCACATCCTCCGCGTTGCCGCACGCCACGTAGATGAGCCTGAGGCCAGCTTCCTTGGCGTGGGCAATGTATCCCTCCATCTGCGCACTCGCGTTCAGACCGGCGCCACTCAGCCAGCCGGCCTGCTTGGCATCGTCCGCCGTCCGCAGATGCGCGCCATAGAAGCCCTCCTTGGGCACTCTCTCGCTGGCCTTGACCCTCAGCCCAAAGCTCTCCACCAGTCTCCAAGTCACCAACGCTGCCATGCCTCTATACACTGGCGCCACCTTCAACAACTGCCCAAAATTCCTCCTCAGCCCTCTGATGTGCAGACTCCTCGTGTCCACATCCCACAGCGTCCTCTCCAGATTCACAAGAACAGGCTCATCTTCATCACTTCCCCTCCCAGCTCCATACCGCTCCTGAAAGTCCTCATTCCCATGCAACCACTCCTCCAAACTGTCCAACCCGGCCGTCCGCGTATTCCCAACATCCTCATCCACCCTCCGACTCCTACTCCTCCACACCCCTTCCACAGCCTTCACCATCTCCATCCCCTCCTCGAACTTATACACCTGCATACCAGGACAAACCCTCCCCATCAACCCCACAAACCACTCCTCATCAAACACATCCTGAAACCCCACCGTCCCTCCCCCCCAAACATTCGCCAGATTCTCCCCATCTCTCGCCGCCGCAGCCGGAACGAGAATCGACGCTCCCTGTTCCATCGCAGTAAAAATGAAATCCAGAAAATTGCCTCGCAAGTTTCCAATTCCTCCATTCGCATCCGCGAGCCTGAACACGAGATTCGGGCGCCACGTGCTGAGATTGCAGTACGCGGCAATGGGCGCTGCGTCAAAGGGGTCGATGAGGTGTGTGGAGAGCCAAGTCTGCATGAATGTTTCGCTGGGCGAGAGATTTTTATTATTGGCGGCCATGTTGTTGTGGGCCATGTTGCTACTACCACCGCTACCACCACCTCCATAGGGATGCAGGGTTCGATAGTGGTAGGAAACGAGGTAGAGTGGAATGAGAGTCAGCAATAACGTCGTCACAATCGTACGTGGTGAGGCGTTATTGCTGGGTCGGAGGAGATGGTGGATCATTGTGGGCGGAAGAAGAAATCTTGAGATTGTGCTTTCAATCGGGGTAAGATAGGTAAGGTAGGTAAGGTTAGGTAACATATACTGTAGAGAGGCTACGTGCCTTGTGGTCTATATACCTAGGTAAAGGTAAAGGTAAAGGTATGTACGCCCATCACTGGAGTCGGCGACAAGACGTGTCTTTTTTGTGCTTTGTTTAGGGCTCTTCAAAACAAACTCCTTGCTTCAAATGCTCTCACTTACTCATTCCAGAGATTCGCAATCATACCCCCATCCCCATATCCCCAGCCCCATATCCCCCTTTCGATCTGCATCACGTGGACTTTTTCTTTTCTTTTCTTCTTTCTTTTTCCTTCTCGTGATTTCGTCTCTTAATACATTAATGGACCCGAATAATGGACAGAAAATGCAACGCCATCTCATGCAAGTGCTGTTGAACCCCCTCCCCAATAAATTTCCCCGAGTGCGCGAGTTCTGGAATACCTCTTACCTTATGCATGCATATCTCGCTCGCTTGTTCGTTTTCTTTAATGCTGATAATCATTTCATCTCTTTTCAGGCTGCCAACTCCGTCGATGTGGTAATGGCCCTCCTATGCTGCCGGGAAGCCTCTCCGGGCTCGGTGCCGTACTCCTCTGCTGCAAGTGCCCTGCAGAATGAACTCCTTGTCCCTCTGTATCAGCGAGCGTAGCCATCATACTGCTGTTGTCGCCATCTGTGTTCTCTCGCTTCAGTAGTCCCATCCGATCTCTCAAGTCGAATTGCTCCATGTTCGCTTCGGTCAGTGCGGTAGCAGCAGTATTCGCTACCTGCTGCGCCTCCTCACCAACACCCTTTCCCAGTTTAGTTTTGGGGTCTTCTCCAGATTCAATCAACTCATGATCTCTCAACGACATCGCCTGCTCTTCCGCTTTGATTTGACGATGCGCGCGCTCGGATTCCGTCTCACTACTCGTTGCAAATCGAGCAGAATGAACAAATTCGAGTCGATCCACTTCGCTGCTCAAATGTTCTTGTGGTGTGACCAGGGAGCTCGATGCTTCGCTTGCGGTAAAGGAATGGTTCTGCTGAACACCGGGACGCTTCAGTAAACTTGGGTTGCTCTGTAACTCGACCCTCTTCTTCCTGCCCTCAATCGCCCACTTGATAAGCATCTTCTCTAGCATGGGCTTCTTGACCGGTTTCGCTAGGTAGTCATCCATGCCAGCTGCTTGGCATTTTTCCCGGTCGCCCTGAATTGCCGAAGCAGTCATGGCAATGATCGGGGCACTCTGCACGTCAGCGTTCTGGACGAAGGCCTTGTCGTTGCGAATTGTCCACGTGGCCCGATAGCCATCCACTATAAGCGGTAAGTAAGCATATGCGACATGATCAATCTCGTCGTATTCACTTACTGATAGGCATTTGGACATCCATCAATATCACATTCGGTCGTGGTCGCTCCGGAGATGATGAAGACAAATACTCCAGCGCTTCTTGGCCATTCCAAACTGCCTGTACTGGAAACCCGAGCTTCTTGATCGTTTTCAATGCAATCTGCTGATTCACCGGGTTGTCCTCGACGACAAGCACTTGTGTCATGCGGCGTTCCTCTTCGCTAAGATCCAGATCCATTCCCACACTTTCTGCCCATGGGGCGAGACCAGCGACACCACCCAGCGATAGCTCTTTACGATGTCCACCAGTCGGCGTGGCGGGCCCACTGGTGCCGTTGTGATCGCTACTGGGTCGAGAAACAGAAAGTTCCGACGCAAGCCGATCCGGTATCGTCCCCAAGTCAACCAGAGGCGAGTCCGCCGATGTTTGGTAGGGCGCTTTGTTGAAAGGTATCCAAAAGGTCGCTTTCGTGCCTACACCAAGCTTCGATTCGAGGAAAATTTCGCCGCGCATGAGCTCCACCAGGTTTTTACTGATTGTCAGACCAAGGCCTGTTCCACCAAAACGTCGTGCAGTCGAGCTGTCCGCCTGCGAGAAAGGTTTGAAGAGTTTCTGCCGCACCTCTTCCTCAATGCCAATGCCTGTATCTTCTACAGTCTACCGGAGCGTTAGCACAGGACATAATTGACATATGCCACACTACTTACGAAGTGCACCTCAACCGTATCATTCGTTTCTCGTCGCGCCTTCACGCGCATAGTCACACTGCCGTCGCTGGTAAACTTGATACTATTCGTGAGAAGATTGGTCATCACCTGTCGTAGGCGTCCTGGATCGCCCATTACCTTCCAGCTTTGGAGCTTTTCAATATCGTCAATATACTTAAGCCCTTTGCGCTCGGCTGCAAAGCTCAACATCTTGTTGACATCACTAATGACCACTGATAGGTCGAATTGCACCTCTTCGATGTCCAACCGCCCCGACTCCACCTTCGAAAAGTCCAGGATGTCATTGATGACAGTAAGTAATCCATTTGCAGATCGCTGGATATTCTCTGCACATTCGCGTTGTTCCTTCGTCAACTTGCCAGATGCAGAGTCATCCTCGTCGAGTAGTAGTTCGGACATGCCAATGACACCGGCGATGGGCGTTCTGATTTCGTGTGACATGTTCGCCAAGAACTGGCTCTTCATCTTACTGGCTTCCTTCGCAGCAACACTCTGCGCCATGAGCCGCGCATTCTCCCGGTCTCGTGCCTGAACCTCATCTGCGGCCCTTTTCAGCTCGGTGACGTCCATGGATACTCCTACAACGCCATCGACAAACGTTTCGCCCTCGATACCACCAGCCCGATCTTGGCGTGTGAGAGCGAGCAGCTTTGTGCGATAGTGTCTGCCGTTGCCCCCTATGACAGTCTCGATTGTCTCCTCTGATGTTTGCCTTGCGAGAATTGCCCTAATCGGCCGCTCGAATGCCTCTCGCTCAGAATTCCTGCCCTGCCGGTCGAATAGCCAGCTGGTATGCTTCCCGATGTAGTTACTCCTTCGCTTATGCAGGTCGATATCCATAGGGTCGTCCGACATGGCTCGTCCTTCGGACAGGGTCAGTTTCATATCCTTGTCAACCGCCCACAAGGTAATATTTGCATGTTCAATCACACGCTCCAATTGCAGTCTGGTCTGTTTCGCCTCTTCTCGCGCGAGTACAAGATCGTGGATGTCTGTACATGTACCAAACCATTTGATGATATGCCCATTGGCATCCCTCATGGGCGTTGCTCGACCTAGCATCCACCTCAAGTCGCCCGTAGCGCTCTTCGCGCGATATTCGACCCTATAATCATCTCCAGTCGCAAGGCAGTGCGCCCATATTGGCTCAGCAATTGCAAGGTCCTCAGGGGCGAAGGCATTAAGCCAGCCTTCTCCCTCACTCTCCTCGACGGAGAGGCCAGTGTAAGTATACCATGGGTCATTGAAATAGTCGTGCAAGCCATCGGGAGTGGTTCGCCAGATCAATTGCGGAATCATGTTACAGATGTTCTCGAATTGCCGTTCATTCTCTTCCTTCTGATGCATGATAGTTCGGGCATAGCCTGTCACGTCGTGGAAAATGACACAACCTGAACGCAAGGGCGCACGAGTCAGAGAACTTCTACCATCCTATAGCGTATTTGCAACCAGAAAGAAAGAACAGATCAGAATGGTACTCACCTCCCACAAATTCACCTTTGTCGTCGAGCAAAGTCTCGCCACTAGTGTCGTATAGCATACGGCTACCATCCTTGGCACTGTACATGCCAACACGATAGCCTTGAAACCCAGCGCGAGTCTTCATCACGCGCATGATGGGATAGTTCTCAAAGGGAATCGTTTCGGAGAAGTCTTCCTTGTATAGCACGAAGCGAAGTAGAAATTCTTTGGCCTGCTCTTGCGCATCAAATTCGCCGTCTTCGGCATTGGGAAGAATCAACTTGATAGCTGCTTTGTTAGGTATACCGAATGTTTCGTCCTTCCACATGGCATAGGCTGGCATGCTCATACTGTTAAGCAAAGCTTGTTTCAGCCGATTCGTTTTCGCGAACATTGAGGGCGCGTGGGGCGCGGATTGCGTGGGTGGTCCTCGCGGAGGAAAATCCATATTCAGAGGACTTGCAAAGACGGCAGTCGGTTTACTTCGGACATTGAACTGCCTATGTACGCCGGTATTCCGGGAGCTGGAATTCGAGCTTGGACCAGAGTCTACGCCTGAGCCAGAATGCACACTGTTGGAGTAACTCGTGGCGGCGCGAGAGACGGTTCGACTGGTGGTCTTGGTCGGTTCTGAGGAGGCGCTGCTGCTAGATCCCGAGGTTTCTGCCGGAGCTGCCGCTGCTGCTGTAAAGGTCAGAGTGAAGTACTGTTCGTCCTCAGTCGCCCATATGGAAATGATCATTTCCGAATGAATGTGCTCATCCTCTCTGGTATTTGCTGACACTGGCAATGGCAAACCAGTTCTGGGATCTCGACGAGTGGAGAAGACGACTTGAACTACCGCATCATGGACCTCAGTACGAACTCCGGAAGCTGCAATCGGCGGTGTGGCCTCAGAATTGGACCTTCTATGGTGGGTGCTGCGTCCAGTGGGGGTGTTGTCTACATCACATCGCTTCTCGCGATATGCGTTTAGCTGGGTTGTGCTACCCTGTGCATGTGAGGCATCGTCGACTACAGAGTTGAGAAAGCTATCCCATGATACAAACATGGGCGCGCCATTCTGCAAGATATCCAGGCCCAATTGGCCCAGCGTCACGCCATATAGCACGTCGGTTGAGCTCTTGACCTCTCGGTTGACCAGCTGCTGCAACTGGTCCATGTCCAGATCACCGTTCTCGGAGGGTGAAGGATCGAGGGCGATGCCCAGCAAATTCCCCATGGCCTCGTTTGCCAGCACCACCGTCTTAGTGCTCGAGAGTACCAGGACGGGCATGGGCAGATATTGCAGTGCGGTGAAAGCCATGTGCGAGTGCAGCTGGGCCGGAGGAATTTGAATGTGCAAGTCGACAGCTCGTCGTGAACTAATACTGCCTTGTGATATGCTATCGTCGTTGAAGCCATCGTCGGTGCCTTGGGCCGAGAAATAATCGTCCTGAGTGGCGGGACTATCATGCTCGTTGGAGGTGCTACTGTTGCTGCCATTCTCGCTCGCAGCGACGCGCGTCTGGTGGTCGTCGAAAGAAACACGCGCCATGGTCGCGCGGCCCAACTCCTCGGTCACGTACTCGACCTCGTTGGTTGCGCTCCTCTTTCGGCCCTTACGGGAGGCAGCGACGGGCGTGGGGTCTCTATCTCCCATCCAAGCACGATTGTCAACACCGGTCCCAGCGCGGCGCCGGCAGATGCATGCATGGAAAGGATGTGTGGCGGTGGTGGTGGTGGTTGTGGTTGTGGTGGTGGTTGTAATTGCTTGGCGGTCGTAGGGATCGGAGGGCTCGTGAATGCGCGCTGGGTCGGGGAGACGGGGCGAGGGCGGAATGTAGTGCGCTGTGCGGTGCGGTGCGATGCGGTGCTATGGTAGGGATGGGTCCGCCGGCGGTGCTCAGTCGAGAAGTGAGAGAATGAGAGTGCAACCCGGGACACGACACGACACAACAGAGTGTTGCGTGCCTGTATGGACGTGCGTCACACCTGCGACGTGAGCCTCTCGGTATTTACCTACATTAGTTCTACGGTGCAGTCCAGTCCAGTCCAGCCCGCCAGCCAGCGTTTTCGCGAAAGTTTAAGCTAGATGCTGTCTGGTAGCGGCGGCGGCAGCGTGAGCGATGTTCTGGGTACTGGGGTGGGGGAGTAGTAGAAAGGAACGAAGCGGCAACGGTTCCGTACCTCGGCCATTACTCCGCCCGTCTCGACGACGACGACGACAATGACCTGGAGAGGCTCTCACATCGCAGTGGGAGGTGCAGAGCTCATCGCGATCCCGCTGCGGCGCCGCCCACCCACTGGCATCCCATCCTTGCAGCCGTGGACCGGGACAGGCCGCCGATTCCTCCTCCTCGTCGTCGTCGTCGTCGTCGTCGTCGTCGCAGTCACGCACTGCCTCTATGCCTCTGTGCGTGTTGGTGACGGGCACATCTCATCATTGGACATTCGGTGGGGTGGTGAGGTGTACATGTAAGGTAGTTCTACGTTGCTCGTCGGCGCTTCATCACCGTTTCGTCCCGCTTCGAACGTGTCGACAACGAGGCGCTTCAGGCGACAAAGATTACACATGTACCTTACAGTAGGCAGAGCGAGTTGAGCGAGTTACATCGTGCATCGAAGCACATAGAACATTCACGCCTGCACGTCGAGCATCGTCTAGCAGCGCGGAGTGGCGAGTTAAGGTACGGCACGGAGCAGGCACTCTCGATGATGTGGCAGCCGACACGCGTTTGATGTCTTCTACAAACTCCGCCGCCGGGCCATCCATCACCACGATACCTAGTCACTAGCATTGCCTCCGTAATCACGTTGGGTGGAATCGGTTACGCACTTTACTTTGACCACAGGCGCCGTCACGATTCCACATTCCGCAAGAGCCTTAAAAAAGGCGACCCAAGAAGGGACAAACAGATGTCTATAAGGGAGTCTACGATTCTTCATCCAACATGTCTAGCTGGCGTCCACCCGGACCACACGGCAAGCCTCACTCAGGTCCTGGCTTTTCGGGACGCAACAAGAAGCCTTCCAAGGGAGGGCCGAACGCAGTCCAGAGGTCCTCTGCGGCTCAGCTGAGGGAGGACGGATCACTGTTCGACACTTATGAGCATTTGTCGGGACTCGAACGAGGCGATGCCGCTCTCACTATGTTACGCAGGATTGCATCAGTCGTCAAGCCCATCATGCGCAAACATGACTGGCACGTTCGCGTCCTCGCTGAATTTCTGCCGCCAGAGCAGAATCTGCTGGGACTGAACATCAACCAAGGCTACAAGATCTGCATTCGGCTACGATATCATCATAATCCTGACCTTTTCCTTCCATTGGAAGACTGTGTGGACACGATGCTGCACGAACTGTGTCACAATGTTTGGGGTGATCACGACTCCAATTTCTACAAGCTGTGGGATGAACTTCGTGACGAACATGAAGTCTTGGTCCGCAAAGGCTATTCCGGCGAGGGTTTCCTCGGATCAGGCACTCGTCTTGGGGGAGGAGGATTCGCTGGCAGACAGCAGCTGCCCGCGCACGAGGTCCGCCGCCTAGCTCGTCAATCGGCAGAGAAGCGCAAGCAACAAGGCACACATGGCATGGGATCTGGCCAGAGGCTGGGCGGCGCACCAATACCTCGCGGTCAAGACATCCGAGCTGTGATTGCAGATCAAGTCACCCGACGGAATAATTTAATGAGTCGTGGCGGTTGTGCCTCGGGACGACACGACGCTGGACAGCTCTCTCAGCAATCGAGTGATCAAACGTTCAAAACGAAAGCTGATGAAGATGATGCCAATGACAGAGCAATTGCACAGGCACTTTTTGAACTCATGGAGCAAGAAGAAGAACAGAAACTGGACGGGACTTTCCAGGCGAGCAAAGCTGATGAGAAGGGAGGTTTGGAGTGGAGTAAGGAAAATGGATTGTATGATGCTGGCAAAGCTTCATCTTCGCATGATCCCGCGAATGGTCACCCTAGTGAAGAGGACCAACTGAAATGGGCTATGGAGGATAGTATACGAGCATCGTCAGACCTACCATCCGATGAGCCTGTGTTGTCGAAACCGGTTGAGATAGGGTCAACACCCCAGCGCTCCACAACATCGGACCACAAGCGCAATACTACGCCAGATGCAGAGCGCATTGTAATCCCTGCTCCGAGCCCGGAAGAACCGAAGGTGGCAAGCTTGCCGACACGACCTGCGAGTTCACGAACGACCACACCAGCAACGGAGACGACAGCACGCAAACGACCAGCAAGTTCACTCAATCCTTCGCCAGCTAAGCCTTCGACCGAAGCGAACAGTCCTTCGAACTTATCGACTGCACCTGCCCAGCAAGCACAGTCGGCCAGATCTCCTCTCGAACAATGGACATGCGAGATATGTACTTGCATCAACCCTGTGCAATTCCTCGCATGTGATGCCTGCGGCGTCGAGAGGCCACCACCACTGCTCATGGCCGACAAACCAAACACCAGAGGAACGCGATCCCGAGACAATTCGAGCACAGTACGCAAGCCGGTGCCTTCTCGAGATCTCAATGTCAAGCGTCTGCCTACTATGACTGCTGAGGAGCGATTCCCAGTCAAAGTACCTGCTTCGGCAGGATGGAATTGTAGCTTTTGTGGAATGTTCATGGAAACACAATGGTGGACCTGTTCGGCTTGTGGGACCGTGAAGAACGCTTCTTAAGATGCTTGCGACTAGCAATGGCCCGTCCAAGGCCCTTCAGGACCAATGCAGTCTCTTTCGAAGGCGTCGTGTTCGTAGTCGATAAGCATCAGCCTACTTTGCAGCAAACCAAACACAGCGTAGATATTCATTCCAGTATGTTTGGCAGACTTCAACAGGACTTTCTCATCCTGCTGATGCAGCGGCAGGGGCACTACTAGCCGCAGGTCCAGCAGTTCCATTCGCAATTCTTGCTGCGTGTGCCAATTTCTTTTGCTGTCTCTTGCTCATCGGCTGCCCTCCACTCTCACTCGATGGCACCTCGCCCTCTGCCTTCCTCTTCTGCCCCTGTTGCTGATTCTCATCCTTCTTTTGCTGCCCACCCTGCTTCCCCTTCTGCTTTCCCTTTCCAGCAACAGCAGCTTCGTTGTCATCCTTCGCTAGCGCAACAGTCGGTTTCTCCCCTCCGTAGACGACATCCACGGCCCCTCTATACCCCGTCCTCTTCAATTTTCCTCTTACAACGACCCCCCTCGGCTCTTTGCTCATCGCTTCAAACCCCTTCTCCTGTCCCAGACCCCAAACCGCCGCCAAATTGATCACGTCCCACGGGCCCCTCAACCCCGCAGCAGCGCTCGTCATCCCCGCCAACCTCCCACCACCCTCCCCACCGGAACTCATCACCAAACCCCTCCCCTTGGTCGCCCTAATCAACTGCGTCGCATTACTAATCAAGTTCACGCGACTTTTCGCATCACCCATCAAACCCGTCGAATAGCACATTTCCAATCTCTTCCCCGCCGTGATAGCCACCTGTAACATTTTCTGATGTTTGAAGAAATAAAACGGAAATCGCTGAGACAAGTCGAAGGTGATCATGTCGCAATCTAAGCTCCCGCACGCTTGCGTGAGCGATTTCTCGTCGGTGACTTTGAGGGCGAGGATGTCGTAGTTGGAGGCCAAGGAGGAGAGTTTGGCATTTTGGTGCGAGGTTTCGGTGAGGACGAGAGTGATGCGGCGGAGGATGGTGAAGTTTTTGAGGGAAGGGAGAGTTTTGCGGTGGGTGGCTTGAAGGGACTCTGGAGGTGGAATGGGATTGGTGAGGTCGGTGGGGATTTTCCCGGATATGGTGTGGTTGAGAGCTATGACATTGTAGCCGAGTTCGTGGAGGAAGGCGAGCGTTTGAGGCAGATGAGGGTCGGAGGGTTTCCAGGGGATGTTCAGGTCGTAGAACATGTTGGCTATGTGAGAGGAGTCAAGTGCATGATTTGCATGTGAAAGAGAAGTTCCAGGTGCGAGTGGAAGTGGAGCTGGAGATAGTTCGGCAGCCCACGTGGAGAATCGGCAGATGGAAGGAACAGCTCCGATTGGAGTGCATTCTAGGCCTCATCGTCCAAGACTGTAGCGCTACGACTGGTCGATACCTTATTGAGTCCCAAGTTGAGACTATTATACAGAAGGGTATACATAGAGCCATGCAGCTATGAGTCTACCTAGCACTAGGAGCTCAGCTTTATCACCAGCATCACCTCTTCGCTTTTTTATTCTTCTTGCTTTCCTTTGGCGCACTCTTCTCGGCCTCTGCTTGTGCCTCCTTGAGTGCTTCGCCAGCCTTTCTCTTCCTGTCCTCTCCCTTCTTACTACTCTTCACAGCGACAGTACTGACACTCTTCCCCTTCTTCGTTGCCTCCTTGACTAACTTCTCCGCGTCAGCCCATCCCGCTTCTCCCTCCTGTATAGCATATCTCTCCAATGGCAACGCGTCGATCAATCGTTTATTCCTCTGCCTTTCCTCCTCGTCGAACTCTTCCGCACCCTCTGCTAAATCATCCGCAAGACTTTTACTGACTGCCGCAGCATCAATCTCGCGATCGGCAGTTTCGTCGTCCGGCGCAGCGTGTGCGCCTCCGTTTGTGGCAGCGGGCATTGAGGCTTCAATAGCACCAGACTGGATCTTCTCGAAGTGAGTGCTGATTTTCCGCATCACTTTGATAAACATTGCCAACAATTGGGACACAGTCAAGTTCAACTCTTTTTCCATATCTTCGAGCATCTTTCGCTGAAGGCCAATGGCACAGAGGAGAGCTTTCTGGACGCCTGAAAGAATGACTCCATTGTCGTCTTTGATACGACCTGTGAAGTACAGTGATGCAATGGTGGGCATAAGATCCAAAATGACGTGGTAATCGAGCATGTTGTCTGCATAGGATTTTAGGCGCTTGATGTCGTATGGTGAGAGAAGATTGTCTAAATCGGATTTTGAGAGTGGCCGAGCTTTCTGAGAGTCGGAGAGAAGTTTCATGCCCTTATTCGAGCTGTCATCAATAGAGAGCATGAGGATGGTGGAGAAGGTGCGGAATTGATAGGAAGCCAGGTTCATGATGCGTCGGTGGAAGTCTTGAGCGTAGGCGCCGAGCCAGCTTGGGTCTGTGGAATCCCGGTTGGTGGGCTTGAGCATGACCATTGTGTGCTCGCCGGTCAGGTCATTCGCGGTCTGCCTAAGGTAGACCGGGACATACCCTCCCTTGTACCAAAACTTATGGAGCGGTTGAGTCAATCCGTAGGACACACCAGTGTAGTCCAAAGCGGGAGGTCTCCGTTGATGCAGGCGCGCAAATAGAGGAGGCATAGACTTGATGTCGCGCACTTTGATTGTCTCTGTTTGTAGGGAGCCCTCGGCCAGCTCTTCGTCTGTCACCCGCCTCGCCTGTTCTTCATTCATGGCTAGTACATCATCGGATTCGGACAAATTGATGTGCTTTCCCTCGTAAAACTCATTTAGCAGCTGAAGCGCACGTGAGCCATAGCCCATGTTCCCATAGTCTGGATTTGTGGCTATTCGAACGATTCGTGCTCCGCTCAGACCAGCAAATTCGGAATCTTGGAATTGCTGGCTGACCAGCCACGGTATCAGATCGCCACCAGCTCTTTGACCACGCGAAAGACTGTTGAGCACACTCTCGCGGCTGATCTGTCCCTCCAGCGCTACTTGTACAACGCAGAGAATTTCAGGCAGCTTATTCGCATCATCTGCAGTCGGTGCTACTAGTACGAATAGCTGATGCGCCGGCGCATCAGACATGAGTTGCAAATCGTTCGGGGAGTTCTTGTAGTGCGACGCGACGTATAATGCCATCATCTGTTGCAAGAACCGTTCTGTAATTGGGTGGAAGGAAAACAGTGTGTCACGATTGACCTGCAACAGCTCGCACTGTGATGGGTGAGGTGTGCCGTGTATCTTCGACTTTCGCGGTAGTGTCGCATCAAGACAGAGAAGCGCGTTCATCCATTTCTCCACGGCGTCCCCACTGGCATATCGAATTGGCTCATTCAGCTCGATTTCTCGCAAAGATCGTGCTGTCCGGCGAGAAGAAGCCTCATCCTTCTTATTGCCATCCCTGTTGGCAATCTTCGTGTCATCATTCTGCAAGCCGATATTGCGTGACTGATCGCGCAACTGTTGAATGAGCTTGAGGGAGAGGGACCGTCCTGTGCCTTCGTATCCATTGATCGTGGAAGCCATGAATACTAGGTATGGCCCGAGCAATTTCCGCACAAGGGGCAGAGGAATTGCAGCAGCTTCATCAATAACCAACAGCTCAGCTTGACCGAGCGTGTAAGAGTCTTCGGGCCGGATATATTGTATCGTCTGTCGGCTCATTGTCTGGCTGACATCTCGATGTACGTTGACTCTGACAATAGCCTTATTGAAGTCGGGGTTCGTCGATTGCACAATATCATAGTCGGTATGGTCCAGGTACCCTAACTCATCGAAGCCTTTGAAGATGAACTCGAACAACGTCTTTAAGTTCTCAGGTGAAGGAGATGTGATGAAGATGTTGCTGTACCCGCAAGCCACAGCCGCTGCAATCGCCATACCCAGCGCTGCCGACTTTCCTCGACCTCTGCCTGCCGTCAGAGTCACTGTGCTCGCCAATGTTTTCTCCATAATGGCCTCGACGAATGTCATGAGTGCCTTCGCTTGATCCACAGTCTTCGCCAGCTTGACCAGATCGCCAACCGGCTTCTCTCCTTCCAGACTCTCCTTGATTTCTGCCAGATCCTCCTTCGCTTTCTGACTTTGCGTAGTCACTTCTCCACTCTTCAGCTCGATTACTCCTCTTCCACCAGACACACTGCTGAGAACATTCATCTCATCATCGATGACCAAGGCACCCCCACAGCTTCCTAAGCTCATCAGAAACCTCTCATTGAATCTTGCGACTACATCCCCATGCGCCTCTGTCCGATACCTCGCATGTACATCCATATTCATCGTGTACAACTGCTTCAGACTCTTGACATTCTTCAGCAACAGCAACACCATGCCTCCTCCCTCGACCGTCTCCATAGTCCTCGCCAACAAATTCGGAGTCAAACCCTCAAAGTCCTGCAGCACACACATCCCAAACGTCTGTCCCAGAATCTTCTCCGTCTCTTTGTAGTAGACATATCGGACATCTCTCGTACTGACAAATAGCTCAAAAGGATCTTGCTCATCTACGTCTCGCTGCCCTCGCTTGATCTCGGCTTTGATCTTCTTTTCGCGCTTTTTGCGATGACTGCTGAAACCAAGCAGTTCCTTCTTGTAAGCCCATAGCACGGACTTGTTGAGTTTGATGTCGAGATTGAGTAGGATATGGTAGAGATTGACGATGACATCTTTGGCATGGTCGCCGATGATGATGAAGAGGGAGCGGTGGCGGAGGAGTTGTGAGTTGCGGATGAGCGCTGGGATGCGCGCGTCGATGGCCTTTTTGGGCATGATGGGCGATGTTATTGCATGACCCTCCGTAGTGTTCGGGTGGAGTTTGGTTCAGTAGTCTAGGTAGCGACAGTCGAGATGGGAGTTTGCTGCGTCTCACATGAAAATTTGATTCAAGCTCAGGGAACTCTTTGCGATAGATAGAGTTTGATTTAAGCTCAGGGCTCCCACGTGGACGTGCAGGGATCGCCAAATGCCTTTATCTGGGGCTTATCGTGGAGAGGGAAGAGGCATGTACCTTAATCTCGCGCCTTCGCACGGTACAAAGTCTCTTCTCTTCCCTTGCACAACGTGGCCACCACGCCCAGCAACACGCGCGACAGCAGAATCCGGTATCACCGTCCGAGCGGAGAGAAGAGAAGGCATAACAGAGTGTCAGAGTGGGAGTGGCCGCATCGCATTCCCGGCACCACGGGCACTTCTGTAGCACCAACCGGGATCGCGCTGCTCAATATGGCTGCTCCCGATGCATGAGTCGCGACGAGACGAAACGAGACGAGACGAGGTTGAGCGCGCGAGGCAGCGATGGAACGTGCGGCGAGCACAGCCAAATGGCTCTCCGTCAGCGGCCTGCTCGTCGGTGCTATCGTCCTCACACGCGCCATCCCGACGAGCTTCGCATTCGACAGACCTGTCCACTCTTCCACCGCCATCCTCGCCGGCGCAGGCGGCGCAGTCGTCGCACTGAGCAGGCTGCTCCCCAAAGATGCCGGAGAGCGAGTGCGGAAGGGCCGAGGGTCGTTGTATGAGCGACTGCCTCTGACTGAAGTGGGAAGGCCACACGCCAGTCGGGAACCCAGTC
This sequence comes from Mycosphaerella sp. Ston1, assembly GCA_000504405.2. Taxonomy (NCBI): domain Eukaryota; kingdom Fungi; phylum Ascomycota; class Dothideomycetes; order Mycosphaerellales; family Mycosphaerellaceae; genus Mycosphaerella; species Mycosphaerella sp. Ston1. Next base: position 44,198 of record KZ105512.1, read on the forward strand.
CGATGCCAGAGGATGTCACACATGCGAGCAGCCAGCGCAAGCTGCGGATACTGTTCCTCGCCCTGGTGGCGCTGATCTGTCTCAGAGTGGAGTTGTTGAGACAGGTGGTAGATAACGTGCAGTGTGCCGCGAAGCACTGGAACTATTGGATACCTCTCGTGTTCGCCGCTTGGGAGTTCTGGACTATACCGGTATCAAGGCGAAGCGGACTGGTCGACGACGACGAAGACCAAGACGAGATGACATGGCTTGACAAGGTTGTGGTATTGCCGTACGCTCAGGTCGTGGCCACTCTCGTCGTCGCTATTGGGGGATGGCTAGCACTTGATGCTGTGAGCAGTCCAGCATCTACGTACATATGCGCCGTCTCGTTTCGATACCGGGCGACGATACCCTGGATACAAAGATTGGCCTCCCTCCTAGACGTTGGCATAGTTTTCACGTCGGATCAGCTACTTACTTCCAAACAGGCAAAGAAGCTGCTAAGCACAATCAACCGTTTCGCACTTGTCGGCGCTGCACTATTGGTAAGTCGATTTAGTTTGCGTGATATCAATTCCAACATTGACCGATCACTAGATCGCTGCTGGATTATGGCTGGCAGTTGGTGGCGTGTACTGGTACGTACAGGAAACTGGCCGGAAGTGGCTCGTGACCATACCACAAGTCTACTTCTGGAGCGTGGTAAGGCTTAATGTATACGTCGTATTCACTCTTGTTTGCGCTCTACTCGCAGTCAGTTCTACAACTCCGCCAAAGCTGCGCCACTCGCTTACAACGACTAGGTGCATCATATTGGCATACTCTCTGCTTCTTTGATAGCAACCTTTACCAGCGTCCTCACAACAGCAACTGTGACAGCATGGGGCAATGCTCATCCTTTCCCGCCAATGCGAATCGGCTTCGCTTTCCTCGGCATCCTTCTGCTACTCATCGGCATTTGGTTTCACTTCAGAGTAGCATCCTCGACTCAACATAGTCACGCCATCTCCGTCGAGCGCCTGCTCCATAGAGTTCCAACTTGGATGCATCTTATCCTTGCTGCTTTCATGCTCCTCTGGTCAGGACTTTGGCTATCCTACCATAAGGAGGTCTCCTTCCATCCCATTGATATGCTTATGTACGAAGCGGAAGCCCGGCACGAAGCTTTCGTCGCACAAGCGGCCTCAAGTAAGTCTCTAGAAGAAGCTATCCAGGAGTATCGCGCACGATACCGACGGCATCCGCCTCCAGGCTTCGACGATTGGTACATTTTTGCCACGAGTCGCAATTCGTCTGTCATCGATGATTTCGATAATGTGTACCGGGATTTATTACCCTTTCATGCGCTGACTCCTGCTGACCTCCGGGAGCGTACGTGGGTGCTCATCTCGAGTCCTTGGAACGATGTAGCCGGGATCTCCATACGCGATGGTCAAGCAGCCATCTCGCCAAATGTTGTACCCACCCATATGTGGATGCTGGAGGGCATCGTTGGCATGATCAGCAAGTTTGCGGACAAGCTACCTGACATGGATCTTGCTTTCAATCTGAATGACGAGTGCCGGGTGTCAGTGCCATACGAAGTTATCGAGCCAATGCGTATGGCTAGTCGACAGGCCCACCTGCCAGACCAGGCCAACAGATCGTGGTCATCCAGTCGAAGCAGTCAGTGGAAGCCTATTCCGGAGCAGCCACTCGAGCACAGTCCCCTGGGGGAAGCCTCGTGGGAACCCATATTCCATCGATTCGGCAATCAGGGCTGTCCACCGAGCGCCGCTGCCCGCACACAACGAATATGGGACAGGTCCTCGTACTGCAGAGCTTGCGCTCACCCACACTCCATGGGTACTTTTCTCGCCAATTGGACGATAGCAGGCGACATCTGCCATCAGCCCGATCTTGCAGATTTGCACGGCTTCTACCTCTCACCGGCCGCATTCAAGGCTAGCACTCACCTCTACCCTATCTTCTCCCAGAGCAAAGCCGGCGGCTTCAATGACATTCTCTACCCCAGCGCATGGAATTACATCGATAAGGCCAAATACGACCCCAATCCAGATCATCCAGACTCTTCCTTTGCCGAGAAGAAATCCGTCCTGTTCTGGCGTGGCGCCACATCCGAAGGTTTCTCCCACGAAGGCAACACAGGCCAATGGCGAGGCATGTCCCGACAACGCTTCGTCCGTCTTGCAAACAACAACGGTTCCACAACGCCGCATCAACACCTTTTGATCAAATCGCCAGCATACCCCGACAAGCTAACATACCAGAATTTTGCCATCAATCATTTGTCGTCCTTTCTCGCGACCGACATCCACTTTGTCGAATCTATCCTTCGCTGCGGCGGTCGCGATTGCGGCGAACAAGATCAAGAGTTCTCTCCTCTATTTACACCGTTAGAGTTTCAGGCTCATTGGCAATACAAATACCTTCTCGATCTCGACGGCGCCGGCTTCTCAGGTCGGTTCCTTCCTTTCTTGAAGTCCAACTCCTTACCTTTCAAGGCAGCCCTGTTTCGCGAGTGGTGGGACGACCGCATCGAAGCTTGGGTTCATTTTGTCCCGCTTGACCTACGCGGCCAGGGACTGTGGGCTACACTGGCCTATTTCCAAGGGCTATACGCTAAGTTTCCTGGAATGAAGCAAGACGTTGTTGTGGAAAGTCATCAGCGAGAAGCTGAGAGAATTGCCAGGCAAGGGAGGGAGTGGGCTGATCAAGTGTTGAGAAAGGAAGATATGGAGGTCTACATGTTTCGATTGCTGTTGGAGTGGGGTAGGTTGACTGATGATGGTAGGGAGGAGATGGGACTCGTTGATTGAGCGGATAATGATTGGTACTTGCTTGTGTATGGCCGAGCTGAATGATGCATGATGATCAGATACGAATTGCTTATGAAACAGACAGAGAGGGCTGAGCTTGGGGCCAGAATTTCCATCGCGCATGAGTATACATGTGCACTCAGACGCGGCATCTCCGCCAGGGCCTTCAAGCCTCAGGACAACCACGAGATTGGAAATGACACAAGGTAGTCTCGGGGAGGCCGCCATCGATCCAGCATCATCCAGTGTTCAGAAACAAGCCGAAGGTAACCTTCAGCTGGCCGAGGACTACAGTAAAGATTTCGATCGAGCGCCACGGACTTATGCAACGAGGATTACGAATGTGACTGACAACGAGAAGCGCATGACGAATGTTCATCACACTTCTGAGCCTCGATCGTCTATCGATCCCGTCGTCGGACTGATGAACCTTATGACGTCCGCTGTCCGCTTCAGCAGGCCTCTTCGTTGTACCATAAGGCGTCAGAGAAGATCTCTATCTGGCCCTCCGGCTCCATAGAGCGAACAGCAACAGGCTACTGTACGAAAAAGACCGAAGCTTGGGTTTATGGTGCAAAATAGGATCTCCGGATCACGACTTATGGAAATGTTTAGTTCCAGCAGATCAGAGATGCGGCCACAGACTCTGATGCCTACCTATCATTTCCTCCCTGTACGCACAATGGCAACAGAAGCCCGAATCACAATACACCGGCGGGCTCCGATGTCCAGTAGCAGAGGCCTCTGCATTATTGCCTATACCACAATATTCGGCGATCCTCGTTCTCAGAAGACAAAAGCCTAATAAAATGTCTGTCTTCTGATTCGTGCAAGGAAACCAACCAGCCCTTCTGCTAAGGATGTCCCGCACAAGTCTTTTTTGCTTATCCGTCGTAGCGAGGGCCTCGTATTGCCACGGACTTTCGCAATTTATTGGTTGCGGCCGAAGAAGGTCTACGTTGATGACTAAGCACGCAATCAGGCTACCACATGCATGCACCTCATCAGACTGCTGTACTGGAAGAAGAGAGAGAGAGAGGGGAAGAGAGAGAGTTGAGCCTAGAAGCCCTGTGCATTAGCTGCAACAAGCAGGCGCATGGAACCAGGACTTCATTGTACAGGCTCCTGGGCAGTAAGATATGCTGATCTGTACCCTTATAGTAGTAGCTCGGGTAGGTCAGCAGAACACGCCTTGCGTATACAGCATATAACGCGCTATATGCAGTACTAGAGCCGCAGAGCGACAGTAGAACTAGTGCCTACCTACTATACAACACTCGTACTATGCAGTGCGCAGGCCATATGAGGAATCATGTCTCGCGTCTTATATTCATTCGGCTATAGCTTCCATTTTATTCGGCATACGTACCTTTACATGCTGTACACGTACGTACGGAGCAAAGTCCATCGGGAGTCGAAAGATGTGCCTAGAAAATCTCTGGTGTGATTTCACTTTTAGCCGTTACATGTATTGCCCTGCTTGATGATTGGTCACATCATCGCATCTCACATCAGCTTCCAGCCTTCCACTACATGTATGCATGCATGCTGTACATATAGCCTATGTTCGTGATGAAATGACGATACATAGGTATCCTAGCGGCATCAGGCCTGCCGGCTAATCTTGTACAGTAGCTTAGATGCGGGTAACGACATCCAGGACTCGCAAAGACCTTGTTGTTCAGTTGGATGTCGGGTGGTCAGTTGACGGATATGTAGGGCCCCTGCGTCGTTTACTACTCTCGAATCATCGATATAAAAGCTCAACTTGTGTTCTAGTGCGTGTGTACGATTTTGTTATCGAGGTGACTGGTCTGTGGATAAAGCGGATCTATAGCTCTACAGTTCTTCTAGATGGATTCTGCTTCGGTAACTACCTATTAAGCCTAAGCCGCTGGTAGGCTGTAGAAGCCACCTCATTGACCCGCTGCGGAACAATACCGGATGGCGACACGTCAGGCCAACTAGGCCAGCGTCTTCGCAGTTCGCACCTCGCAGTTGGGATCTCACTAACCTAGAGATGGCGTCCGACCGAGTCCAGGGTGACGTCCAATAGCATTTCCCACTTACAACAGACGGGGTCCCAGGGGTTTATCCGTAGTGCCCGCTGGAACCTAGCAGACTAGCATGTCAACTCCGAGACGTCAAGAGCATAAAAGACTCCCCGTAGAAAGTTAGAAACTACCATCCTGGAAATGCCGATGACCCAGCCGCTCGGTTTCACGTTCATCGGTGATGATGTACGCATGCCTGCTGCTGGTTTGTTATGTAATGCCGAAGTGCCCTCGAGACTCAGCTTCTTGCTTCCCATTCTAGTTCCGACGTGTGATGTAACAGGGTGGTGACGGGAGCAGAACAGAAGTGGTCATTTTTGCGAGTCTGCTGTGGCAATCGGACTTTGTCTCAGTTGTGATGTCAAAGGAGACAAGGAATAACGAGAGGGGATGTCGCCCTGCGTTATGGTTGCTTTCCTTGGCTGGCCCCGCTCCTGGTCTGTACTGTGGGAGCCTGGGAGGATGATGGGCGGAGGAAGCGTAGGTACGTACCCCCCTACCACAGTACGCGTGTACGCGAGCATTGGCTGATTCTCCTGTAAAGACTCTCCTGTAAGATGATTCTCCTGTAAGATAATTCATGTCGATGGTACTGCCATTCAAGTGTAGCTGTAACACACCTAGCCCTTGCCAGTCCTTCCACATCACCCGCAGTCGATTCACGATATGAAAGCAAAGCGCGTATCAATATCAAAGACGTAAGACCTCACAGTTCGCGAGGCTTGCGCCCAACGTTCTAATCACATCCATGATCCATCCATCACAGTTTCAGCAACCCGTAAAAGACTATAGTAGTAGCACAACTCCTCTTCGCCTCACCGCCATGCTTTCGTTGGAACTCGTATCCCACCGCCCATTGTTTGCTACTGCACATGTAGTAACAGTAGCTATGCTCCGATTGAAAACGCCTCTTTTAATCTTCGCGGGTACAGGCCCGTCATGGCCTAGGTCTGGCACCACCCACCCGCTGCTTCTATGATCTATTTCTCGTTATGTTCTGTCTCGCGTCGTATCACTGTGGCCTCCGTATCAGGCTGTTGTTAAAAAAAAGCAAATGAAGCAAGTCGCATTCGTTCGCGCGAATGAAGCAAAACTCCGTGTAGCATGTCGACGATCATGTCTCATCAATATCTTGAACAGGGAGTCTCTTATGCCGCTTGACTTTTATCCGCCGTGAATGCAAAAGTTATGCAGTCTGAAGCTAAACAGATTGTGTTTGCACGCCAGCTACAGGACTGTCGAGCTGGCTATTGTAAGGCTTGAAGAGCAACTTCATGTCGAGAGTGAGATTGTCGAGCCCGTATTGGTCATCAATGTCGCCGACGGAGCCGACGTCGTGACCCTTGGTCTCGTTGTCACCCACGACCACGCTTTTGATGCGCTTGAGCAAAGTCATCACGCGCTTAAAGCGCATGTCGGCAGGTAGTGTGAAGTCGGATGCTAGCTGGGACTGCAAGAAGCTGCGGCCAACAAAGAAGAAGTGAACGCCATCACGACTGAAACCAAATCGACGCTGGTGGAAATCCGTAGGTGGATACTGAAGCTCCATGTCATGATCCCAGCTGCGCTTCCACTTTTCGAGTGCTTGGCCCAGACGCTTTTTCTCCTGTTGTGCCGCTGATGCATTCTGCTGCTTGGGACTGTGTAGCTCGGTCGGTGTGCCCTGACCGCTGTTATCGGCGCTATGCGGACGACTGCTGCTACCGTTATGCTGCTCCAGCCAGTCGTTCTGCGAGAGTGGAGTGGCGGGGGTACTGCCATTCAGGTTCAAGGTGAATGGCTGCAATGGCTGGTCTGGCCCGAGCAATGCCCTCTGGCAGTTGAAGATGCGGATGATGAGGGAATGTATGAGTATGAACTTAGAGTACGCATTCGTTGTTCCCAGTGGGAATGACGCGTACGGGTCGAGCAATGTGCGCATGGCGTCGTGCATGCACGACTGCGACAACTTGCGAGTGCCAGTGACGTTCTTGCTCTGCGCTTCCGGTCCGTTGAGGCCAAGGGCGTTTGCACAGTCTTGAGAGCTAGTAGCATCCCAGGCAGCATCGTCCGCTGGAAGCATCAGGCGGATCTCGAGAGGATCAAACATCGGCGTATGGTTGAAGAACATGACCAGTGCGGCGTCAGTGACCAAAATCTGATAGAGCACACGATTACGCTTCTCCTGCTCAAGCCAAGACTGCCAGTTCCAGTTGTGGGTCTGATACCGATTTGCTTGAGGCTGTCGAGTGTTGTGCAAAAAGCTGTAGGACTGGTGGCCAGCAGGAGCAGAGTCGCACAATTTCATGGCTTTGGCAATGCGCACCAGCATCGGGAACTCAGCCCGTGCACCCTGCCTTTGCATAGCGTCCCCATGCCACGTGAAAGTGGTCTGCAGCATTGACAATGCTTGCAGCTCCTCCACCTCAGCCGCCTGGTCGCCGAGGCCTTCTGTCTGACCATTCAGAGTGCGATTGTAAATGCTGCAGTTCGCATAGACAGTAGCTTTGACGAACTCCATGAGCTGGCGAGTCTGATGAACTCCGATTTCCGGGCTGTAGACGGCGCCTATGCAAAGCATCGCGAGGACAAGATTATTATTCGCGTCCGTCAACTTGAACGTGGGCATGTGCAAGATCGGCCAATGTCCATGAAACGACGTGTAGTGCTCGGCGAAGTGCTTGAGCCTGTCCACCTTCAGAACACTTTGCAGAAGCAGAGCAGCTTGGTGATTCTGTAGATGTTCCATGCCATTGGGGAAACAGTGTCGTAGAAGGCTGTCAACCTTGGCCTGTAGGGGATCGTTCATACCCCAGTTGGGAAATCCAGGAATCCCGTGAATCGTCATCTCACCTCCAAAGCCACCTGGGTGAGAATAGAGACTACCTAAAAAAGACTCATTGTTAAAGTCATGGGATACAGAGTAGTCATGCTTCGTGTCTGGTTCGGTTTTAATTTGAATATTTCCTTGCGAGCTCGCGTTCGCAGAATGGCTACTGATAAAGCCATCCTGGCCACCTTGTGTAAACACACGGGTCCAATCGACACCGTTACCATTAGTGCTTGGCATCTGCTGATGGTTGTTCACCTGGCTGTTGGCGAAGCGCGAGCTCTGCTGGCCTAAAAAAGACATCTGTTGCTCTTGTTGCTGCTGAGCTTGTTGTCCGTGGTAGACATTGCCGTTCAATTGTGGTTGCTGAAAGGGATACGAGTGTTGCAAGTGACCGCCGTTCTGGGCATGCTGGGCATTATGCATGGCGTATGTGTGGATGCCCGGTTGATAAGGAGCAGACGTTTGGTGGCCTTGCTCCGCCCCCTGCGTATTCGAGCCTAGTATTCCCAGACCAGCAAGACTGGTGCGCTGGCTCAGGTTGCCAGTCCCTATCAAGCTGTTGGCTCTTGAGGAACGGGCAGATAGGTCTCCATTGACATGATTGGGACTGCTACCCACAACGTTGGCATTGTACGAGTTGTTCGCGCCATTCACATCAGGCATACCTGCTAGGCCAATTGGGCCATCTTGCTGACTGATGGACAGCCTGCTTCCATTGTTCGTGTTTCGCCGCTGATGGGCGAGGTGATTAGCGCCAGTCGGGTTGCCCCGTCGTAATGAGCACTTCTGGAAATGACGCTTGAGAATATCAGAGCGAGAGAATGTATCTTTGCACAGATGACACATGTACGGACGATCACCAGTATCTAGATGACGTTAGTGCTGGTTGTGCATGCAAGAGGTCAGATACATACGTCTGAGAAGGTGACGCTTCAAGTGCTTCGCGTGCAGATACGTCTTGTTGCAATGTGGGCATGGGTACTTGCCGTCGGCGTCCTTCTGAGGTATCATGCTCTTTGCAGCCGTACCAGTACCTTGAGGTGGTGGATTGGGCCTGCCTGGGGCGCTCGGGAGTATCCCACGTCGTCCCTGGGAGCCTACAACGTGAGTGGGCTGCTGCTCATCCTGCAGAAATGATGGAGCTTGTCCCATCTGACCCAGCTGCTGACCTGCTTGTGCGAGACTCGGGAGATTGCCCTGCATCATACCACCTGGTGGCATGGGACGAATGTTCGGCAGAAGGGCGGACGTGGTGGACGGCATGGCCGATGCGCTCGAGGAAGGATACAGCAAAGCTGGGTTGTAGGGGTTCGTGTAGCCGGTGGGGGGTGCCATGCTGCCTGTGGTAGCAGTCGGAGACATGTGCTGAGGATATGGATGCGGCTGTTGTTGCGCGCCTGGCATCGAAGGGTTGTGCGGTGTCGATGGCGCCGAGGACTGGCTGCCGGGTTGACCATAGGACAGGTTGCCAAAAGAGTAGCCGCCATTCTGATTCTGACCGGCTTGCTGAGCTTGCTGCTGAAGAGGAGGGAGAGTGGGCGCTTGGCCTTGCGCAGACGACTGCTGCTGTTGCTGCTGGGCAGCAGGCGAGTTGGTGCTCTGGCCATTGCTCTGGCCATACGCATAGGCGTGTTGTTGATACTGGTTGGTATCCATACTGCTTATGGGACTGGCGGGAGATGGTGGGGACTGTTAGCGGGGGCACTCCAGAGTAGGCTCAGTGATGAAGCGCATTCATCGGGAGCGCGTCCCGACTGGCTGATGATTGCGGTGGAGGAATTTCAGCAGACGCCGCTGTTGTGCGCAGAGAGGCAGGGTCGTCAAGCGCACCACGACAGTCGGCAACACTGAGCGATGCGAGTACAGGCAGTGCGCGCCGTACTCGACGAGTCTAGGTGGATGTGCAGATGGAAAGCTGATGCTGGTGGAGGTCGGCGCGTGGTTGACGGAGATCGCAGCGGGCGGCAGACGAAATGTCCTAGCTCAGCGCCAAGGCCGCGTGGGAAAAGCCGGCAGGGCCTGCGAAGAATCCTCACTTGTTGCGTCGTCGGTGCAGGTGGTCCGACGCGGGGCCAAATCGTCTGGTGCTGTGATGATGTGATTAGACACGGGGCCTCGCAGCAGCCGCCCGGTCACTGTCGCTGAGTGGTCGCTGCCGCGACGCTGGCGGCGGGGGAGGAGGAGGTGGTGGTGGTGGTGGTGGTGGGAGTGGTGGTAGTTGCTGCCGTCGATGCGATTATGGTCGACAGTTCGACGCGCGCTGATGCCCTGATGTCCAAACAGAATTATTGTGTCGCTTCTGCGAGTGGGGATATGTGGATACACTGCTGGTCAGGTACCCGTGCGGAACGATCTTGAGTCGTTCGTGGTCGTGAGCACCAGTGCAACAAAGTTCTTGCGAGGGGCGGAGAGCTCCACACTTATGCCTCGCTCGCTGCAAGCTTCGCACTGCGGCACGCCTCGCGGAGTCGCAGCTGACGGTGGGGTGGTGATGCGCGGTGATGGTGAGGAAAGCAATGATGAGCGGCAGCGCGCAACAGGACAGGAAACAGGACTGCAGACTGCAGGTTGCAGACGATGGGGACAGAGTGTGTGTGAGACGCAATTGAAGTCGTTGAGAGCCAGAGGCGCCCACTCCCGGAAGGCGAATGCTACGTCACGCCCTCTGTCCAACCTTACTCCATCCAGACTGGCCGCCAACCGCTCTGCTCTTCGCGCCGCGACGACTCCTCGTCGGCTCGTCCAGCACGATCGACTACGGTAGTATATTATTCAGTCGTGGTTCGACCATCCCGGCTCGCTCGAATGGGCTCGCCGGTCCTCTGCTGCAGGTGACAGGCCTGCCTGGCTGGCTGGTCTCTACATAGGGCCGCAAGTCCGCTAGCGCCTCTTGTTCGCAATATGGGCCCGGAAGCCCGTGCAGAGATCTACGTCCTAACTGTGCAAGCAATAATGCACCTGTCGGCTTCTCATATCCGAGCGGACGGCGCGTCTGGCATCGCTGCGCTGCTCGTGGTCTGGCGGACGAGGACGCGCACACACGCTGCTATCAAGGCCATCCATAGCTCCTCATATCGTTCTTTTCTCTGGTCGTCCAACTTCAGGTACGTTCGTATATTGCGTGTAACAGAAGCCGTAGAAGGCTCGATGAAGGGAACAGAGCTGCAAAGCTTGCCACCTTCCCGAACCTGCACTCGGGCCACAGCGCGCGGCGGAATTGCAAGGGCCAGGGAGCAAGACGCTATTGCTTTGCCTTGCTTTGCGAGTCTCCCGATCTGGTGATGTCTACTCCGTACGTCGCCTAGGATCCTGCTCCTTTTCTTGTCGCTCCTATTAGATACATGGCGTCTCTTTGGAGCATTCTTTACTCCGTACTGCGAGACGACGGCGAGTATTGCCAGAGGGCCGAAGCCGTAGAGACTACGCCCGCTGCACGTCAGAACTTCTCCCGCAATGTGACCAGTCATAATAGTTCTAGTGAGCAGAGTGCCAGCATCAACGCCAGTTACGCCACCCGCCGCGCTCCAACTACGGGCCGTGGTGCGCTCGCGCCGAGAGACAAGACTTAAGGCACATTCCCTTTGGCCCTGCATTACTAATCGCATGTCGATGTCACATCGCTCCAGGCGTGTCTTGGCAGCTATCTTTTCTCTCATGACTCAGGTAGAACTAGGTATCGTCCGAGTTCGCATTGTACATTACAACTGCTTTGTACGACCAGCGAGAAGCCACGGGCCGAAGGTACGAGCCGCGTCAACAGGATGCGAAGTTCATCATTCGTGGTCACTTTTCATCTCTATGTTGCTGCGCTTATATGAACTGCACGCCCACCGGTAATAGCCCGCCACACACACGGGATGTTTGCTTCGACCGATCGAAACACCCATGCTAGAGCAATGTACGACACAGACAAGCTCACAGGCATCCTTGTGCGACAACCCAGATGAGCCCAATATGCCCGAGGCTCTGCAGTATTATATCACAAACACGACCGTTACTTCCAAGTCCTCACATCATCAGTGGTACGGCACACGGGGAGGTTCTCTCAAGAGAGTCAGTCAGATTTATGGTATCAAATCCATCGCAACCACGTCCAGCTGGACTCGAATAGACAAGTTATTCTTCCAACCTCCACTCCCAAGCAATCAAGGTTCCATTCTCAGCCCTTGGCACCCCAGATCGTACTCCTTTCGATACCATCTTCCGAGTCCCACTGACTGCCGTGTAGCTGAACACTCAGCTGTGGTTTCTTCGCAATGGTTTGCAGTACCACGCAGTATCGTTCCGTCAACTTTCCCAACTTCTCGACTTTGTCCTCTGAGACCTGCTCGCCCTGCTCGAACTTCAAGTCGAATGATAGTCTGATGTCCTTGAACCCAACCGGAGCTTCTCTATCGACTCCCATTGTACCACGGAAGTCAAGATCACCCTCTGCGCGCACTGTCCCACTCTTGATAGGGATATCTAGTGCAGTAGCCACGGCCTTGAGTGTCACACCCGCACATGCAACAAGAGCTTCGAGAAGCAAATCGCCGCTGCAAAGCTCTCCTGATATCTCGAAGCCATCACCTCCTGACTTGGGGTGCAGGCCAGCAACCCTTTGCTGTGCTTGAGCTACTTGCTTCCCAGTATCAAGCTTGCAGGTAACGCCGCTCGAGTCCAGTGAGCCGCTCGCGTTCAACGTGATCAATGCAGCAGACGCGTCTTCTTTGTACGAAGCTTTCAGTGGAGCCTGTTTGTCGCGGAGAGCTTGTGAAGCCATGGTTTTGAGTGGTAAGAGAAGTGCTCGCGAAGCCTTCGGTAGTGCCTTGGGGACGCCTGCGGGCTGAATGTATGCTGTTGACACTGCGTGACCCAGTGATGCCTTGTGTTGACTTGCCGCTGACTATGTTGCAGTTGAAGCTGAAAGTAAGGATTCACGGCGTCGCCGAAGTGGAAATTGAGACTTTATATGTTCGCAGTGATGACTTGTGCTGAGACTACTGGAAGACTGAAGAACCAACACTGCCCCGCCATGCCCCTCTCCACATTCTACTCCAGTAATGCTTTGATCCTTACCACCGACCGGAGCTTCCATCGTTCCTGCATAAAAGGCAATACCCCATCAAAGACTGTGAAGTGCCTTTGCTATGTTCTCCCCGCGCTCAGGCAGAAACTCATCCATCTGGCTCCGATCCTGAGATGAGGTAGCAGATCATGATGCGGCACTCCGGATTTCCTTATTGGGCAATCCGGTTGATGCGATCTTCTCGCAAGCCAGAGAGCTTACATACCTTACCTTATGAGACGTCCACTTTCTCGTCCTCGCTACTGCTTTTGCTCGACCCAGTCCTCATGTTGACAGTCTCTAGCGGATGCTTCGGGACGCACCAGCCAGGGTGCCACAATTTGCGCACTATAGCGGTCGACAAGAGGAAGCTGATGGGAGTTCATGATGTTGAGGTGTGGATATTGGCTTGGGGTGCCCGGGAATGGAGATAGAAGGACATATCCCGAGCGGCGGGTGGGGGGCGGGCGGGGAAGTGGCCTGCCAAATGCCGATGAGGGACATCGATACTACCTTACCTTACCTTGATAACTGAGGTAAGGTAGAACTACATAGATCGAAGTCAAGTTTCGTGTTGAAGTAGAACTACGGTACAGCCTCCATCACCCGCGGCCAACTTCTCTTCAGCAGAAGTAGAACCTCGAGACCAAGTCCAACACACAGGGCCAACTTCGATATACCCACCACCACCACCACTGCAATCATGAGCTCACCCAAACCAAGAGTCGGTTTTGCCGGGCTCGGGGCCATGGGAGGCGGCATGGCCAAGAACCTGGCCAAGGAGGGTTTCCAAGTAACGGGCTTCGATGTCTACCAGCCTCTGGTCGATGCATTCGTTGCAGCTGGGGGGAGGCCAGCAAAGACACCAAAAGAAGCCGCTCAAGATGCAGACTTCTTCGTCTCCATGGTCGCCAACGCAGCCCAGAACTCGAGCCTGTTGTTCGAAGGTGAAAATGCAGTCATCGCCGGGCTGGGGCAAGGCAAGACGTTTATCCTGTGTTCGACGACTCCTCCAGCATTCTTGCACGAGCTACGGAAGCGACTAGACGATGCAGGTCGTGGAGATATCAAACTTTTAGATTGTCCCGTGTCTGGAGGCACAATCAGAGCTGCGAATGGAACACTCTCCATATTCGAATCTGGGCACGACAAAGATCTCGATGAAGCTGCACAAGTCCTCCAGACGATGAGTTGGAAACTCTATCGCATGGGGGGCATCAGCGCTGGTACCAAAACCAAGACAATACACCAGCTACTCGCCGCTGTAAACATCATCACCGCATCTGAAGCTCTCGGCCTCGCAGCAACAGTAGGATTGAATACACAAGCCGTAGTCGACCACGTCAACTCCTCCGATGGAGCTTCGTTCATGTTTCACAACAGAACTCCACATATGCTCAAGAACGACTGGCACCCTTATTCAGCGCTTGCAATCATTCAAAAGGACGCCATGATCGTCACCGATACAGCTCGCAGAGATCATTTCCCCGTTCCAATAGCCGACACAGCGGAACAGCTCTACTTCCAAGGTGAACAAGCAGGTCTACTTCGTGTCGACGACGCAGCACTGGTGCAACTATATCTTCCCAAATCACAGGGAGACCTCGTCAGTCTTGCGTCCAAAGCAGACGTCAACATGACGAAATCACATCAAGTCTCCAAGGACACCATCGTCGACCTCTTAGCTGGAATCCATCTCGCGGGCTCGATCGAAGGCATGGCTTTCTGCAAACATCTGGGGGTGGACCGCAAAATCATGTATGATATTATCAGTAAAGCTGCAGGTTGGAATGCAATGTTCACCAGACCGGATACCATTCAAGCCATGTTGGACAATGATCAGTGGACTCTTCTTGATTGTCCTGCTGCCGAGCAAGTCGGCCAAAACTTGAGTGCAGCAGTGGAGAAGTGTAGAATGCTTCAATATCCTTGTCCCATGGCGAACATCGCGTTGCAGCAATACTTTTTTGCTGGACTGGCGAAGAAGGAAATTGGAAAACAGGACAGAGGTGGACATTCGTAGATATAGCAGTGTCGTAAAACTCCCACGGACTTCAGCGCTCAATGTACCATGAAGACAGATATTGGAATCCATCCATCAACCAGTCAATCGATCAGTCAATCAATCAATCAGTGAATCAATCAATCAGTCAATCAATCAATCAATCAATCAGTTAATCGATGAATCCATCAATCAATCCATCCATCCCTCCATCGATCAGTTAATGAATCAATTCCACCCAACAATCCCCTGCCCTACGAGCAGCTGATCTCGAATCAAACTAACTCGCCTCCCCACAATCCCTTCACCCCCGACACCCAAATCAAACCTACTCGCCAGCGAAAAAGGCATACGATCCTCCACTTTCGCAGGAAGATCAAACCGATGCAAAATCGAACCAAAGTCCAAAGGTTCCGAACAACTCAAATCTCCATCACGACTAGAAAAAATGGAGTTTATCAGTGTCAGTTGTAATTCTTCTTCTTCTTCTTATCCTTTCTCAAAGCCAAAAAGAAAAAAAGAACGAAAGAACGAAAGAAAGAAAAAGGGGCATCAAACACAACCTATGCAGTAGATAGGACTGGAGGGCTGAATTTTTTTTTCTTCCCAAAAAAAAGAAAACAAAAAAGAAACAAAAAACTTACTGAATAATAAACTGACTGCGACTTTCTCGAGTACCAGTCTCGGAAGAAGTGTCCCAACCATCAATGGTGACTGTAGTTCTCTCGTTGGCGCAATCGTCGTCTAATCGTAGTGAGACCTCTCTGCTGCCCAGGGTTGGTCGTTTTGTTGATGGTGATGTTTTCGTTGTTGTTGTTGTTGTTGTTGTTGTTGATGTTGATGATGATATGCTTGCGTTTCTCTGTATAGGTTGCAATACAACGATGCGGCCGCCTTGACTTGCTCGTCCGTTGCCGTTGCACATGATTTGTTGCGTTTGAGGCGTTGTGTAGGTAGGTAAAGGTGTTGTCTGTGCCTTTGACCTATGTAGGTAGGGTAAGGTATGTGCCTATGTTTGTATGTCTTGGCCACTTTGGAGGATGAGAACCTTTATTATTCACAATAGGTATTGACGATAGTGTGTTGGAATGCTTGCTTTTCTCCTCGTAACGTATCTGGCGGGTTTGTTTGCAATCTGCTTGTAATGATAATACCAATAATAAAGTGGCAGCAGCGACTTTGATGTCCAACTGCAATGGACTCGTCACGTGCAGCCGAACAGGGGTGGTCGCGAATGAATGAGAAAGCTTGAGGTGGATTTGAGCACGTTTCGGGTGTCCGATGTGCTACATGACCTGTTCATAATGAGGGGAGCGCTCTCCGGTGTGAACATACTGTCAGTAGTGGTGGAAGTTGTTCGGGTCACAACTTGTCTCCAGCATTTCCAAATCTTTGCATATTGGAAGCTGCAAAGTGGGTACGTGTAAACCGCACTCATCAATAATAGCTCTCTTTCACACCCATCGAGTGCCGTAGTACAAACAATACAGAGTCTACGCCCCTGTCCCGCCCGGTTGAATGGGGTATCAAAATGCTTCAGATTCCAACGCCATCATCATGGAGAGAAAGCACTTTTCTCAGTGGTCTCCTTGTTGAAGAAGCCGTGCTGCCCGGTTGAACGCCTTGCTAAATCCATCTGTTTCGTAATCACGTTAAGGTGTAGATGCTCCCTCCTCTTGTCGTCTATATTCTAATTGTTCTGCGCGCTGTTGGAGCTGGCAGTTGTGTCTGCGCCATTGACAGCGTTATTGCCATCAGGGACGCCGTTTATCTCTGGTAAATCGCCATTGGTCTCGGTATGTCCGTTGGCACCGTCAACTTCAGCGACATCCTGGAGACCTGGTGCTTTGAGGCCATCGAAAATAGGGAATATGCCTTGCTGCTGGCGGAAGTCATTGTGCACAATATTGACCAGGTACCAATTCTGAGTAATCTCGCGGATGACCTTGCGACTCTCACTACCTTCGTCGTAGCATTTGCTCCACTCCAGACCTAGATGGTAAAACTCATCTCTCCATGCGAGGAACGATACGGTCTCCACGATGGTGGGCTGCACGATTTCCTTGCCTGGAAACACTCCCCAAGTGACGGCATTTGGACCGCCGTCGGCAGGCGCGTTTGTCTTCAGCTCGCCGTTGCAGTTGACAGCATAGTAGGTGATGTCAGGATCGCGGTCCATTCGAGAAATGATAGTGTCGATCAAGTCCGGCGAGATGAGCACTTCGAGATACTGCTTCTGGTACACGTAGCCGTTGCGTGGACCCCAGCCATAGGTCGGGTGCGAGGATTTGACGCCGTCCACAGCAGGCTGGGAGTTGATAGTGAGCAGGCCACGACTGTTCAGCTTGACAAGATCGTCAACGAGAGTGTTTGCCTCGTCATTAATCTTGGCCTCGGACCATGGCAACGACTCAACTTTGCCTCGCATGTAGCCCACGAAGAGATTGACAACATCCTGTATGGATTTTGGCTCACCCCAGATCTTGCGATTCTGCTCATTGGTGCCCTTCAAGCCAATGCCGTACTCATCCAGGCCACCGAAGGCGGGAGATCTGCTATCTCCCCAGCGACCGTTCGGAAATTCATCCCAGTCCTGCGTACGTGCAACGTAAGCCCGATTGCGGTTTCGCCAAAAGATCGGTCGCACATTCTCTTCTCGTCGATTGAGACCAAGAGATTGGCGCCATGGAAGAGGCTTGAGATCCGGATGAGGACTTTCCGCGGCCGGTAGCAAGTCCAGCTTCTCGAGCACCATCTTGACAGCCTGTGCTAAATTCATGGTGTAGAAGTGCATGTGCATCAGACCAAAGTCAAGCAGCTTCTGGCAGAACTCGACGATCAGGTCACATCCGACTTCCCGAACAGCGGCATCGTCGTTTTTGATAGGCTCTAGTGCCTCCATCCATCGTGGTGGGATATGCGCCTTCGTCCAGTTTGCTCGCCTAAGGAAAGCTGCGTAGGTCGAGATTGGCATAATGCCTGGGATGATCGGCACTGTCTCCGGAATACCAGCAGCGCGACACTTCTTCACCCAGTCAATGAAGATGTCTGCATCGTAGCACATCTGAGCCACGATGAAAGTGCCGCCAGCTTCCACCTTTTCCTTCAGATATATGATATGCTCATCTGCTCCGCAAGTCTCGTCCACTCCTTCTGGGTAGCCTGCAATACCAATATCAAAATGGTCACCATATGTCTTCTTGATGTAGACAATCAAGTCCTTGGCGTATCTGAATCCGCCCTCGGTAGCCTCCCACTTCTCCTGCTCTCTGGGCGGGTCACCTCTGAGCGCCAGAATGTTGGTGCAGCCAGCTTTGTAGGCTTCCTTCAACGCATCATCAATCTTGCTCCGCTCCATGTCTGTACAGGTCAGATGCATGCATGTCTCCAAGCCATAGGCAGTCTGCGCCACCTTGACCATTTCACAGGTCAGAGACGAGTGCCGGCCACCAGCGCCCCATGTCACATCAATGAAAGCTGGGCCGAGGCCGTGCATCATGTCCATGCGGTCGTACAGGTTCTGCACACCCTGTGCCGTCTTTGGCGGGAAGTACTCGAACGAACATGTCGCCTGGCCCTTGCTGTGGGCTTGCCGAAGCTTTTCGGTGATGTGCATTGTGATCGTCGCGTGCTCAGTGTCGACGTAGCGTTATGCCGGTGGTCTCGTTTGGGCTGGCGGAACGTGTTGAGGGAGAGTGGACTGCGTGTCAATGGCGGGTTAGCACAGCGGGGCTAATGTCTGCAGCAGCGGCAAAGAGGTGCAGCACGAGTGCAGACGTACTATCGTGGGTTGTTGTGGCGGGGGTTATGGCAAGTCTGAGGCGTCAGCGTTGGTGGTTTGCTTGCCTGCTTGCTCGTTCGCTTGCTTGGTTGGGTGCCCGAATGGTATTGTCCTTGTCGAATCCCATAAGTCAACTAGTTCTTTCTGGAGTATGCCTTGAAGTCGACCAATTCGCCGTAGATTCCGTTGTACAATGACATTACGCCGAGCTGATTAGCACACGGTGTGCATCATGGTCGAGTGGTGAGAGAATGGACGGAGGTGGAATATGTAGGTAAGGTAGTAGGTAGTGTAGGAAGAATAATAAGGTAAAAGGTAGGCAGGTAGGTAGTAGCGGATCCCCCACCTCACCAAAACCTCCAACGATCGAATTAAATCTCGCACTATGGTACATAGAAATAAGGACGGTCCGACATCGCTCTTATGGTTTACGTGCACTAAGGTACCTTATCATTCTTCTTCTTCTCTTCTTCTTCTTCTTCTCCTTATTCCTAGGTCCTGTCGGGAGCTTCTACAGTATTCCATCACCATCATCACGCTACTACTATAGAGAGTCGGTGTGCTTGGTCAGCGCGACAGCATCCCTGCCAACGCAGCATCTATGATCTAGAATACGCGACTCGAGGTGCCGCCGGATAGTCTACAATGGGCATTATTAGGTATTGTCAATTACGCCCTCAATCGGACACGCCACCACTGGCACCACCCCGTTTAGGCGCTAGCACAATGCCCTCCGTCGACTCTCAGGTCTGCTCCCGTCATCCAGCTGCTGCCAGGCGCCAACAAGAAGATCGCCGGGCCCTTGAAGTCCTCCACCGCTCCCAGACGTCCGAGCAAAGCTCCGCCCATCCACAGCTTCTCGAGATGTGGCTCCTCTTGCAAAAGTGCATCTGTCATTGCTGTGCGAATGTATCCTGGCGATAGTGTGTTGATCCTGATTCCGTATTGTCCCACTTCTTGGGCCATGGATCTCGCCATCTGGTGAACAGCAGCTTTACTACTGTTGTACGCTGTGCAGTATAGCCCACGATTGGCGATCGTCCCAGACATGCTGGCGATCAAGACGATGCTGCCTTTGATGTTGTTCTTGATGAATAATCGGGAGGCGTGCTTTGCGGTCAAGAACGTGCCCGTTACGTTTACAGAGAGCACACGGTTGAAATCCTCTGCGGGATAGTCAACAGCGAGTGTCTTTTGCTGAATCCCTGCACAGGCAATGATACCGCTGAAAGGCGCGGTTCGAGATGTCTCTCGCGAGGCAATCTCGTCAAGCGTCGTCTGGATGTCGCTCTCATTTGTGATGTCGCACCTGCTATATGTTGCGGAAAGTCCAGACTTCTTCGCCAGAGACTGAATCATGCCCCATTCTTTTTCTGCCGGTGCGGGCAGAACATCGAGACAAGCAACATGGCCACCAGCCTCGATGACTGCAATTGCGAGAGTGATGCCAACTCCTCTGCCTCCGCCAGTGATCGCAATGGTCTGGCCTGCAAGAGAGAATAGAGCTGGCGACGGTGCATTGGCAGCGCTTATTTGACTCTCTGGCGTTGGTTCCGTTGATGGAGGTTCGAAATCGCTGATTGCCCCCGGTGCCATGGTTGGTCACTGTTATTTTTGTACGTTACACGTATTTCTTGCAAGGTTTTGTGAGTGAAGTGAGCGGCGCAACGATGACTTAACGTAGGTAGGTAGCTGTAGGTATGCAACTGACACGAGGGAGAAGCGGATTATACGTGCTATGCTCGCGCTCCGCTAATGTCCCAACAGTGGGATATCATCAAGTCTGGCTCGCCCATCATCGACGTCGTCTGCCAATGCCAGATTGAAAAAGATTCCCACGCCACGCGTGTTTGTGGAGACGCGTGGAAGAAGTTAACCCGAGTTCCTGGATGCCAAGACTAGCCCCGCAACGTCTGAAACAGGCAATCCGACCAGTTCTGCGCACGGCAAGGGTCGGTGCAGCGCTTCAAGATGCCTTGTCTGCGAAGGAGGCAAGTCTGCCGCTCCCGTCTAGCCGACACACATTGTCCTCACTGCCAGGAACACCTCACTTGTCACTTCTCCTCCCAAGTACCTCCTCCATGTACCGCCCAGCATGGCGCCCGACTTCCCCAGATCAGGACGCGATAGACTTTGGTGGTCGAGCTACAGCTATGTGGCGGCCTGCGACCCTGCGTGATGAAGCCAGGCTGACGTCCTTGTTGGCCTTCTTTTTCGTGTGTATATGAGCCCCATTTCAATGGCTCCCCTCACCTTTTCATTGCTCATTCCTGCTTCACCTTTGACAGCACCTGTTTGAACAAATTGAATTGTAATATATTAGGAACCACGACGACAATAATACCCACAATGGCACCAGGAGCGATTATCTCTGAGCAGGATGTTGACCATCTGCCCATTCAGCTGGATGGAAAGGGAGACGGCGCCAGCAAGACTGCTCGAGTAGAGGATATCAAGATGGAGGAGCAAGAGAAGACGAAGAAAGTTCTTAGCACATTTCGATGTCTCATCGCAGATCTGTGCCATCAATTCGGTTGTGGTCATCCAGGGTAAGGACGCCTTCACATCTATACACCAATCGCAAACTAACCGATCATAGCTCGGCCATGGGCATGGCAGCAATCGGCGTGGCCCTTTGGAAATATGTAATGAAGATCTCTCCTCACAACCCAGATTACTTCAACAGAGATCGTTTCGTGCTCAGCAACGGCCACACTTGTCTGTGGCAATACACATTTCTCCACCTGGTGGGCTTCAAGCAGATGACATGGGAGCAGCTCCTTTCATATCACTCTGTCCGATACGATTCCATCACACCTGGACATCCCGAGATTGAGATTGATGGTGTCGAGGTGACTACGGGACCGCTTGGACAGGGCATTTCCAATGCTGTCGGCCTCGCTATGGCTACGAAGCATCTGGGGGCACAATACAACAAACCGGGTTTTGAACTCGTTAATAATATGACGTGGTGCACCATTGGAGATGCTTGCTTGCAAGAGGGCGTTGGAATGGAGTCCATCCAGCTTGCTGGTCATTGGAAGCTCAACAACCTCTGTGTCATCTTCGACAGGAATGAGGTCACTTGCGATGGCACTGTTGACATCTGCCAATCGGATAACATCAACATGAAGATGGAGGCATGTGGGTGGCGCGTGCTCGAGGTCGAAGATGGCAACCACGATGTCGAGAGCATTGTCAAGGCGCTTGTGCAGGCACGTGCAGAGAAGGAGAAGCCTACGTTCATCAACATTCGCACCACCATCGGAGTTGGTAGCCAAGCACAAGGAAAGGCGTCAACACACGGTGCCGACTTGGGCGAGGAAGATATCGCCTTCGTCAAGAAGGCTTTCGGAATGGATCCAGCGAAGACTTTCGACGTGTCGGACGAAGTTTACGATTACTTCCGTGAGGTAGTGCCGCGAGGCAAGGACCTCGAGAAGCAGTGGGCCCAGCTGCGCGAAGGTTATGCGAAGGAGTATCCCGACCTCGCTGCTGAGTTTGACAAGCGTGTCAAGGGCGAAATGATTGAAGACTGGACCAAGCTCGTTCCCAAGCTCGAAGACTTTCCGACAGAGGATACCCCTTCGCGAAAGTCAGCTGGTCAATGTATCCAGCCAATTGCGTCGAAGATTAACACGTTCATGGTTGGCACAGCAGATCTCACTCCATCGGTCAACATGTCCTGGAAAGACAAGGTGGACTTCCAGCACCCTGATCTACGAACGGTCAGCGGGCCCAACGGCGATTACACTGGCCGGTACATCCACTGGGGTATCCGAGAACACGCCATGGCCTCCGCGTCAAATGGCATGGCAGCCTTCAACAAGGGCACCATTCTGCCCATCACATCCAGTTTCTTCATGTTCTACATCTACGCCGCGCCAGGTCTTCGCATGGGTGCTCTGCAAAGCCTCCAAACAATTCACATTGCGACGCACGACTCCATCGGGACTGGCGAGGATGGGCCTACCCATCAGCCAATCGAGCTTGCAGCACTCTATCGCGCTATGCCAAACTTCTTGTACATCCGTCCTTGCGATGGAGAGGAAGTTGCAGGTGCCACGATCCTGGCCATTGGAGCAAAGAATACACCTTCTATGATTTCTGTTTCGAGGCAAAAGGTTCCACAATATCCAAAGCACTCCTCTCGCGACGGTGTACAGAAGGGTGCCTACGTCTTCATCGAACAAGAAGACGCAGATGTCACCCTCATTGGCGTCGGAGCTGAAATGCGCTTCGCTGTCGAAGCACGAGAAGAACTCGCCAAGTCTGGCATCAAAGCTCGAGTGGTCTCATTCCCCTGCCAGAGGGTGTTCGAAGCACAATCGAAAGAGTATAGACGATCCGTGCTGGGCTCTGCGCCCAGAGTTGTCATCGAGGCTTACTCGCCTAATGGTTGGGAGAGATATGCTGATGCTGGCTACTCGATGCACTCGTTTGGTCAGTCCTTGACTGGAAATGTGGTGTACAAGCGATTCAACTTCGAAGGACACAAGATTGCGGATAAAGTCAACGGATTGCTAGAGGAGGTCAAGAAAGATGGCGTGGAAATACTTAGGGGCGATTTCAGGGATTTGAACGACTATGAACACGACATTCAATTTGCCGCGTATCATAAGAAGTAGGAGGAAATTGGATATATCCAATTGGGCGGGTGGTTTTGTGGTTTATGTTTGCGATTCAGCGTATGAGGAGTGAAAGTTTGCTTGTGGTCACTTTTGCCCTCACTTCTTGCTCAGATGCTTCGCTTATCACTCCTTTCCAATTCCTGATGCTGTGTTGCGTGAATAGAGAACCTCTGCCGCGTCTGCACTGATCGTTCGTCCCAATTCGTCTACAGTGCGAAGTTGTCGCGAAGATGGCAGCCTCCCATTGGCACTCAAGAAAAGGCAACAACTTACTGAGCAGCTAAGGTTCACTGAGAATGAATGGTGATGAGTGGCGTGAAAAGTGAAGAGAAGTTCGAATGATTGAGCTGAGTGAAGTCTACCTCAGTGAGAGTTCGGCCGGCCGTTGCCGAATCGGCTGCAACAACATCATCGCCAGACAGCTCCAAGTCCTCGCATTGCATAGCATAACACAACAACAACCATGGCTCTCCCCACATCCGCATACAAAGACCGACAATTCATTGCCGTCATTGGTGATGAGGTACATACACCTCTACAGATGCTCTAATCCAACGTCTAACATCCATCTCCTCAGGACTCAGTAACAGGCATCCTGCTCGCAGGCGTAGGCGTAAGTTGCTATCTAACCCTTCTCTTCCACTTCCTCAACACTTCAAGCTCAGAGTACTCTCTGACATCCGGTTTAACCCATCATAGCATGTGACAGACCCACCAGACGCACAAAAAAACTACCTCGTCGTCGATGCCAAAACCCAGGACTCCCACATCGAAGGCGCTTTCGACCAGTTTACAAAGGAGAGGAAGGATATTGCTATTTTGTTGATCAACCAACATGTACGTTCTCCCCAAAGCATGACGACGGCATCGAAATTATCGACAACATCAACACCTTATCGACGTGAGACGCGTGGATGAAGAGGAGAGAGCAAGATAGAGAGAGAGAGAGAAAGGAAGAAAGAAGCTGATATATCGTCACAAAAGATTGCGGACAGGATACGTTCAAAAGTCGACGCGTATAATGAGGCTTTCCCTTCATTATTAGAGATCCCGAGTAAAGATCACCCCTACGATCCGGAGAAAGACAGTGTGATGAAGAGGGTCAGGAAGTTGTTCGGCGAGTAGACGTTGGCACGACACGTACGATCTGCGGAAGAAAAAGCTTGTAATTGGGAGATTTGTGAGTACCACAAGATCAGCGCATAACAAGGTGGTCAAGGGAGAGCGAAAAGTGAAAAATATATAACACGAGATACCCAAAAGATGGTTCCCAGCTATGCAGACGATCGCATTGTTCGTGTCAAGAGGTGGACTGAAGACGTCGGTGCTCATACACATATATTCTACCTCTCTCTCTGTCTCAAATGATGAAAACGGATCGCGTGCAGCCTGATGCAGTGGCAGGCAATGCGTAGTAGTGCCAGAAAAGATCAGCCAGCTACGCAGCCTGCGTTTACCATGCTTCCCACAATTGTCCTAGAGCTTGTTTCGCGGGTTTACTTACTGCTATTCCCACGAGAATCTTGGTCACAATTCACTGGACTTTCCCAGCTTAATGAACACAACACTAGGTATCATCCTTTGCGGCGAGAAGAACTTGGTCTGATAGACGAGCTAAGATTGAGAACCATGGGCAAGGTATGGAAGGATTGAGTTCGGTGTAGTGCTGTTTTCATACATAACGCTTATAGGTCAAAAGACATTACTTGCTCGCTCGGATTCGACATGCAGGGAAATAGGTACCAGTACTGGAAGATCATATACTCTGACGCATGAGGCTGAGAGAGAAGTCGGCGCAATGGATGATGGTAGCAGAGTACGTGCCGGGCTGGTCAGATGGCGAGAAATCCGATAGTGCTCTGAACGCTTGTTTCGCCTTCTCCACGCCGTCGTTGAAATATCCAGACTTTCCGCACTCCCTCCACCACCTCCATCGCTCTGCCATAGCAGCCCTACAAGCCCTCCTTGAACAACCCGGTCCCCATAACACCGCCTCTTCCAAAGGCCACAGTCGCCTTCAAGCACGTAATGCCATCTCCACCCTTGCTCACCACATTTGCCTCGACACTATACGTCCCCGGAGGAATCTGGGCTGGGAGATCCACATCCTTGCTCAAAGTGATATCACCTTTCTTCAGAGGACATTCCAGATCCACTTTTGTAACGGTCTCGCATAGATCGGCTTCCTGGCGAATGATGGTGATGAGACCGTATTTGACAGACAAGTGGACTTTGGCGCCTTCTTCGACGTCTTCAGCGAGGACTCCGGAGGCGGTGATTGTGAGAGTCGAGCCTCTAGCAAGTGGGTTAGCTTTGATAAGTTGCTAGCTAGAAGGGGGAAGAGTAGATATGCAGAGAGCTGTCTGGTATCGTCGGAAGCAAAGACTCACGCTTGAGGAGGGTTTGGGCTCAAGTCGACCTTCTTGATGGCGAGGATATCGTCCTTGGGGTCTTTGCAGTGCTCGAGCGGGTTCTCGCCAGGTACCGAGAGGTTGGTGTCGCGCTTGTGGATGGTCGAGCGAGCGGTGGCGGCGGTGGCCAGTAGGGCGGAGGACAGAATGGTGAGGAGCTTCATGGTGGCTCGCGGTTGTGTCTGCGCGGTGTGTATACGGGACGAGACTACTGTGGTATGGGGGAAGTGAAGAGTGAGACAAACAGCTCAGGTCGAGCGTCGTTTGGGTAGAGGTATAGGTACATGTATATGTAGAGGATGCACGCAGCGGCGCTAAGAGGACGTCACTGTCCAGTGTGATCCTCAGCCACATCCCGCATTCGTCTCCATGGGCTAGTTCTAAGGCATCACTCATTGGTGCCTGATCGACTTAGTCCTAGGGGTCCATCCATGGATTTTGGAAGCAACGACAGCTGGTCCATTGAACAGCCAACCGACTTACTGTGCTCCCCATACCGCCCTCCACTTCACTTACACCATTTCTCCCGGGTGCCGCAGCTGCCACTTCCTCTGCCGCATTGCACAGAGAGGCATATCGCATTCTCGGGCATGGGGAGTCTCTAGAGCGACAGCTGGACTTCTACTGCACTCATAGCACCGCCGCCGCTGCGACCCACTCCCCAATATTCCCGATTCGCCCCTTGCATACCGTTAGACGACTACCACCATGAAGCTCGACGTGAAGGTAAATGCACACTTGCTTGAGCGGAACCAGGTACTATGAATTCGCCTAACATCGTCCAGAGACAGCTGTTTGCGCGCAGTGAGCGTGTCAAGGGCATCGACTTTCATCCCACCGAACCATGGATCCTCACCACCCTCTACAGTGGCCACGTCTACATCTGGTCGTACGAGACACAGTCCATCGTCAAGACGTTTGAGCTGGCCGATGTGCCTGTGCGAGCCGGTCGCTTCATCGCTCGGAAGAACTGGATAGTCTGCGGAAGCGATGACTTCCAGCTGCGAGTCTACAACTACAACACTTCCGAGAAGATTACGAGCTTCGAAGCACATCCCGACTACATTCGCGCCATCGTGGTCCACCCTAGCCAGCCTTTCGTCCTGACTGCTAGTGATGACATGACGATCAAGCTGTGGGATTGGGACAAGAGCTGGCAATGTGTGCAAGTCTTTGAGGGGCACAACCACTATGTTATGGGCCTTGCGATCAATCCCAAGGACACGAATACCTTCGCCTCGGCATGTCTCGATCGGACTGTAAAGATTTGGAGTTTGGGCTCAAGAACGGCAAACTATACTGTGGAAGCGCATGAGACGAAAGGAGTGAACCACGTCGACTACTACCCGCAGTCTGACAAGCCATATCTTTTGACGACCTCTGATGATCGGACGGTCAAGATCTGGGACTATACAACAAAGGCGCTGATTGCGACATTGGAAGGCCACACATCAAATGTGTCGTTTGCCTGCTACCACCCTGAGCTACCAGTCATCATCTCCGGCTCAGAAGATGGCACGGTCAAGATCTGGCATGCCAACACATACCGGCTCGAGCAGTCACTCTCATACGGCTTGGAGCGAGCATGGTGTGTTTCGTACCAGCGCGGAAAGCAGGGCATTGCCATGGGTTTCGATGATGGTGCAGTCGTAGTGAAGATGGGTCGTGAAGAGCCAGCAGTTTCAATGGATGGATCCGGCAAGATCATTTGGGCACGGCATTCGGAAATCCTCACATCCGTCATCAAAGGTGGCGACAAATCTGTCAAGGATGCACAGCCTATATCGTTGCCTTCAAAAGATCTTGGCAGCACTGAGATTTATCCTCAAACATTGCTCCACTCACCAAATGGACGATTCGTGGCTGTCTGTGGAGATGGCGAGTACATTATCTACACAGCACTTGCACTTCGAAATCAAGCCTTTGGGTCCGCACTAGACTTCGCTTGGGCGTCAAAAGACAATGACAAGGACTATGCGATTCGGGAATCACAGTACTCGGTCAAAATCTATCGCAACTTCAAGCCAAAAGGGGGCGACGGCACAGTCAACGTTGGCTACACTGCAGATGGCTTGAGTGGCGGTGTCCTGCTTGGTATCAAAGGCCAAGGTGGAATCGGCTTTTTCGACTGGGAAACTGGTAAGCTTGTTCGCCGCATCGAAGTCGAGCCCAAGAACGTCTACTGGTCAGAGTCGGGTGAGCTTGTTGCTCTAGCATGTGAAGATACGTTCTATGTACTCCGATACTCGAGGGAGCAATATGTGGCTGCTGTGCAGTCTGGCGCCGTGGAAGACGATGGTGTTGAGGATGCCTTTGAAGTGGTTTGCGACATCAACGAGAGCGTACGAACCGGACAGTGGGTGGGCGATTGCTTCGTCTACACCAACAGCACCAATCGCCTCAACTACCTTGTGGGTGACCAAACATACACTGTCTCGCACTTCGACCAGCCATACTATGTTCTGGGATACCTCACACGCGATGGGCGTGTCTACGTCTGCGATAAGGATGTCAACGTCATCTCATTTGCTCTCTCTGTCAGCGTCATTGAGTTTCAAACTCTAGTACTGCGAGGTGAGCTTGAGTCTGCAATGGCAATGCTGGAAGAGGGCGAGATCCCGGAAGAGCAGAAGACGAAGATTGCACGATTCCTCGAGGGCCAAAACTACAACGAAGAGGCTCTTCAGGTGTCCACGGACGACGAGCATCGATTCGAGCTTGCACTTGGACTTGGAGAGCTAGAAATTGCGCTTGACCTCGCCAGACAGGCTGACGTGGAGCACAAATGGAAGACAGTCGGCGATGCGGCACTGGCCCGATTCAACATTGCTCTCGCCGAGGAGTGCTTTCGCAGCGCCAAGGACCTAAGCTCTCTCCTCCTTCTTTACACATCATCGGCCAGCGAGGAAGGTCTGCGGTGGGTGGCAAACAAGGCGCAAGAAGTCGGGCAACATAACGTCGCCTTTACGTGTTTATGGAGTGTTGGGGATGTCGACGCATGTCTCGACCTTCTCATCAAGACGGATCGACTTGCGGAAGCTGTTCAGACTGCACACACATATAGGCCTTCACGGTTGTTGGAGATTGTAGGGCTGTGGAAGGCGTCATTGGAGAAGAGTGGAAAGGGAAAGGTGGCGCGATTGATTGGGTCCCCTGATCAAGATCCGGATATGTTCCCCAACTTTGAACAGTCTTTGCGATTAGAGCAAGAAGGCGGAGGACACGCCGATCTGATAGATGTGAACGGCGGCGAAGAGGAGACACAAGCCGCTGCCGAGGCGGATGAGGAAGAAGTGGAGGCCGAGCATGAGGTGGAGCCAGAAGCCGAAGCCGAAGACGAAGAATAGAGCAGAACAAGTAGTGATTGTGATAGCGAAAATTCTTGGTCCCGTTCCTGGGGTTCATATATGTAAGACTCAGGGATTGCTCGCGCGTCGCGAGGTATTGAACAACATCTATGAGTGCATTCTTTTCTTGAAACATCAGGATCAGATTTGAACAGAGGGCAATCAATCACATCCTTCAATATCCCTTGCGTGTTCCCCCGACGAGTACTGTGTTAGATGCACGAAGACAATCAATACTACCATCGACCATGTCAACCCTCTATAGGTACCTTAGGCATCAGTCTTCACTTATCGCTACTCCAGGTCGATTGGTTCTTGCTCGTCCTCCAGCAACGAGAAGAGTCCTTCGTTCAAGAAGCGGCACAAGTCGCGTTTGCCGTCAAGTATAGAGATTGAACGGTCTTTCGACAAACTGTATCTAGTTGATGCATCGGGAGGTATGTGGATTCACGGTTGATATTTGGACGTGGGATTGGCGTGCCGGTCACGGGCTGTCTTGGGCATGGGTGGTCTATGTTGCTGGGCGGCTTCTTACAGTATGGCGGCAGACATGGTGATGGTGGGGGTGATGGTGATGATGAAGGGAACATGAGTTGACGCGAGGTGAGAGAGAAACGAGGAGTTCTACTGAGATAGAATAGAACTGCCTTAGGCCGAAGTTGATGCGGCTCGGAATCGGTGACGGTGACGCGATTTCTCCGACCGTCTGGAAGTCGAAGGCGAATAGACGTACTCCATGCAGTTAGAACTAGGCCGATGCTTCATAATCGTGCATGCACTATGCATGCTTGTCCACCTGCCACCGTCCACCAACTGAGCCCTCCGCCATCTGCTCTGGTACTCACAGCTTCTTGTTCTACCACTACTTCTTCTTCTACTTCTCCTTGTACCATATAGATCTCCCATCCGACGCAGCGCCAGCCCATCTCCATCGCAGCCTGCACCACTCCACCCTCCTCCGCCACCGCACTCGAGAGCCGCAGAGCTATCATCTCCAGGTACTATAGCATGGTCTACGGCCGAGGGCAGGTATGGCGAGCTGCCTGGCGACAATCGCAACATCGAGCCTATACCGCTGCACGCGCGCCATGTAGAGCATGTCAGGCGCAACTGTCAGTGCGGCCATCAGCACTGTCAGCTCAACGGAGCATACCATTTTCCGCACTACGAGCATCGCTAGCAGCGTCACGCGACTTTTCAACAACACCCGGCCGAAGGAAAGAGAAGCCCCCTCCTGCAGACGATGATGCTAAGGATGAGGTGAAGGTGGATGTCAGCGAAGCGGATGAGCACGAAGCTAAGAGTAAGTCGGAGCCAACGCCTTCGCCTATACCGGTGGACGGCAAAGCTGCGGGCGCAGGTGCTGGCGGCAGTGGCGAGTCGGGATCAGGCAATGGCGACGGTGGTGGCGGCAAGAAGCGAAAGGGACCCAGCAGAGAGCTCACCAAGACGGTGGCGCCAGAGGTGTATCCCCAAGTGCTGGCCATTCCCATCGCCCAATTGCCTCTGTTCCCGGGATTCTACAAGGCTGTCACGATACGAGACCCCAACGTAGTAGCAGCGGTTCAGGAGCTGCTGAAGCGAGGACAGAGCTATGTCGGAGCTTTCTTGTTGAAGGACCAGGAGAGCAGCCAGGATGTGATCAATGATCCGAGTGAAGTGTATGATGTGGGCACCTTTTGCCAGATTACAGGCGCATTTCCCGCCGGTCATGGCGACGAGAAGTCTCTGCAGGCTGTGCTGTATCCGCATCGAAGGATAAAGCTGAGCGAGCTGATCAAGCCCAATCGGGGCCCACCAGCTGCACCGGAAGCTGAGAAGGCTGCGCAGGCCACGCTCGAGGATGCTCCTCTGAACGAGCAAGGCGAACAGCCCGAGACGGACGAGAAGCAAGGTGGCGTAGTGGCGAGCTTCGAAGAGTCTTCAGCAGAGAAGAAAGAAGAAAAGGCTATCTTCCAGCCGACGGATTTCCTGCGATCGTGGCCTGTGAGCCTGGTCAAGGTCGACAATCTGGCAGACGAGCCATTCGACAAACGATCGCCCACTGTCCGAGCCTTGATCTCCGAGATCGTCAACACTTGCAAGGAAATCAGCCACGTGAATGCTCTATTCCGGGACCAAGTCTCTGCATTCGCCATGTCGCAGTCCGCCACCAACATCTCCGAAGAGCCTGCAAGACTGGCTGATTTCGCGGCGACAGTCTCGAGAGGCGAGATGGAAGAGACACAGGCAGTGCTGGAGGCATTGAACATCGAGCAGCGTCTCAGCAAAGCACTCGAACTCATCAAGAAGGAGCAAATGAATGCGAAATTGAGCAGCAAGATCTCCAAGGACGTGGAGAGTAAGATACAGAAACGTCAACGAGAGTACTGGCTCATGGAACAGATGAAGGGCATTCGACGAGAACTTGGGCTCGAGAGCGATGGCAAGGACAAGCTGGTGGAGAAGTTCAAGGAAAAGGCGAATAAGCTGGCGATGCCAGAGCCGGTCAAGAAGGTCTTTGATGAAGAACTAGCCAAGCTTGCACATCTGGAGCCTGCCGCGAGCGAGTTCAACGTGACGAGAAACTATCTGGACTGGCTGACACAGATCCCCTGGGGTCAGCGCAGCGCCGAGAACTTTGGCATTCAGCACGCACGGGATGTGCTGGACGAAGATCACCACGGACTGAAAGATGTCAAGGATCGTATCCTCGAGTTCATCGCGGTCGGTAAGCTGCGCGGCACTGTCGAGGGCAAAATCTTGTGCATGGTAGGACCACCGGGTGTCGGAAAGACGAGTATCGGCAAATCTATCGCCCGTGCGCTGAATAGACAGTATTACCGCTTCAGTGTCGGCGGGTTGACAGATGTTGCTGAGATCAAAGGACATCGAAGGACATACGTTGGTGCTCTGCCTGGTCGAATCATTCAAGCACTCAAAAAGTGCCAGACTGAAAACCCTCTGATCCTCATAGATGAAGTGGACAAGATCGGCCGTGGGCACCAAGGAGATCCGTCCAGTGCACTGCTTGAACTATTGGACCCAGAACAGAACAATTCGTTCTTAGACCACTACATGGACGTGCCTGTGGATTTGTCCAAGGTGCTGTTCGTCTGCACGGCCAACATGCTCGACACCATTCCTCGACCGCTGCTGGACAGAATGGAGATCATTGAGCTCTCTGGCTACGTCTCGGACGAGAAGATGGCTATTGCAGAACGATACCTCGCACCACAAGCAAAAGAGATCAGTGGCCTGAAAGAAGTCGATGTCAATTTGGACAAGGAGGCTCTATTAGAGCTCATCAACAAATACTGTCGCGAGTCTGGTGTGCGTAATTTGAAGAAGCAGATTGAGAAGGTCTATCGCAAGTCCGCGCTGAAGATTATCCAGGATCTTGGCGAGGACGTGTTCACGGAAGAGGCGGCACTAACAGAAGAAGGAAAGGCTGCTGCAGAGGAGTCTAAGAAGGACGAAAGTGATCCCAAGGATACCCCGGCGAATATCGCAAAAGAAACCACAGAGATACCTCGTGTGGCGCTGAAGGTTCCGGACTCTGTTCATGTTACGATTGGTAAGGACAACCTCAAGGACTATGTTGGTCCGCCCGTCTTCACATCTGATCGCCTTTACGACACCACCCCACCAGGTGTAGCAATGGGTCTCGCCTGGACACAAATGGGAGGAGCAGCGCTCTACGTAGAGTCTATCATCGAGAACGCTCTCACCTACAGCTCCCGACCAGGTCTGGAACGGACCGGTAATCTGAAGGCAGTCATGAAGGAGTCTACACAAATTGCATACTCCTTCGCGAAGGGTCTCATGGCCAAGCAGTTCCCAGGCAACAAGTTCTTTGAGAAGGCTCGGATACATCTGCATTGTCCCGAAGGTGCTGTACAAAAGGATGGGCCTTCAGCTGGTATAACAATGGCGACGTCTCTGCTCTCACTGGCACTGGACAAACCACTGGATCCCACAATAGCGATGACCGGAGAGCTAACGGTAACCGGCAAAGTACTGCGTATTGGAGGGCTTCGAGAAAAGACTGTTGCAGCAAGGCGAGCAGGCTCAAGAATGATCCTCTTTCCACGAGATAACTTGAGCGATTGGCTCGAGCTCCCCGAGGTAAGCTCATCTTTCCTCCTCCCCCCCCCCCTTTTCAAAAGATTACCCTTCACGTGAAAAGAATTACATCGCTGACATTGTAACAGAACATCAAAGAAGGCATTGAAGGCAAACCCGTGGACTGGTATGCTGATGTATACAAGCTCGTGTTTTCAGACGTGGACCCTGAAGCTGCCAACCATCTCTGGAAGAAAGAACTCGCTAAACCACCCAAGGAAGAGAGGGACCAGGATGATGATTAGGAATCTCATCTTGACAACCCTTGCCGGAAATTGCATTATTGCTACAGAACCTCGATCGCCCATCAGTCTGCTTTTTCGTCTTCCGTTGCGCATCTCGCGCGTATGGCATGAAAGCATTGCCTAGCGCTAATGGAGGGAGTACGGTGGAGGTGGAGACAGACGTATGTATATATATATATATATGGACCTCAACTGCAACCGTGAGTCTGGAGACTACGGCCGATCGATTGCGCAGACGGTGCTACTCCACTCATGTATATACAGTGCTCTGAAGTGGGGTCAGGTCGGATATGGTCGCATTGGCGCACACGCAGGGACAATGGATGGAGCTGGTGAAGCTGATGCGAGGATGTCATGCAGCCAGTAGCGTAGCTCTAGAGATAGACAAAAAATATGGATCTTGTACAAAGACTTTTATCATTCATGGTATTATTCTTTTCAGGTATGCTATATTTGTACACTCTTTTTTGCTGGCACGCGGACCCAAGCACAGCATAGTCAGTCCAATGATGCCCGCCACGAACCCAATACCATGCTACGTGCTTTGACCCAGCAGCTTCCCATTACGAGGAGGCGTTCCATTCGCCCGCCTCTCTTTCACGCCCTCTGCTTTTTGTGGCGGTGATACATCATCATCTTTGAACTCCACTCCCATAACGAAAACCTCACTCAACGCCTCTAGCCCGGCAACAAACACACAAAGTACACTCGCAATGACAAACATACTAATACTCTCTCCAATCTCCAACCAACTACCCTCATCCCTCACTTCCCAGAAGAATCTCAGCGTCAAATAATCTCCAATGGCCATGACGACTGCGAAAAGACTGCCGCCTCTCAGTCTTAATCTTTTGGTCAAGATTCCAAGGTTTGCAGAAACCAGAGCGAAAGGCGCTAGTAGTTTGAGGAGGAGTAAAGCACCTTGTGAGAAAGGGTCGAAGACTGGGAGTAATCTGTAGACGGCGTCGAGGGAGAAGGAACTGATTGATGCAATGTTTCCTGTCGAATAAAAGGCAGATTGGAGCAAGAAAAGGAAGAAGAGACAGATTCGAGCATCTGACAGAGTCAGACTTCTGTAGTCCCCAGTCTTGATTGCGAGCTCTCGTTGTTTTGCTGCGTCCGCAGCAGGTGCCAAAGGCGTAGAGACATCGAGTGTCTTGGCTAGCTCATTGGTGATGGAGGCGTGACCATTAGCTGTGGCGTTCTTGGTGTTGCCCAGTGGACTAGAAGTTTCTTTGGTAGTCGCTTGATCGATCGATGTCGAGGCGATAGTACTTCCGTGGCCATCGGCTCGTTGATGGATTCTGTGTTCAAGTCGCACCCAGCTGACAAGTGTGATTGCAATCGCGAAGTAGAAGAGACCTTCGTAGGAGATCGTAAGGATGATGAAGAGTGGCCCGAATGCGAGGAAGATGACCGCGAGTCGATGGAGGTAGTGGTTTCGTGGACAGATCGCATGTGCAAAGGGCAGGACGAGAGACGTGACTGAATCGATGATGTTAGCAAGTGTTTTCAACCAAAATCTGCGCGCAAGCACAACTTTGCCATGACTCTCGGCGATGGATGCAGGTCGCCGGACTAGAGGTAGCGTGTGGTCACAAAAGTCCTCATCTATCGAGGTGAAGTGTCGCACACGCGGGAGGCGCTGTCCTTGCTGATTCTGCAGTACGCCGTCTTGTCGAGAGAGACCTAATGAGTTGTTTGCCCACAGAGCTCTTGGAGGTATAGCCAGAGGTGGCACGTATATATTATTTGTCCACATCCATGTGACAGTCATCTTGGTCCAAGCTGAGGTCCTCTGCGCTCTTGCGCCCTTCTCACATGCTGATTCAATGGTGCCGTCCAGCCCTGCGGCCATGATTTCGTCTTGCAGATGGACCATTAGAATCTTTCGGCGAGGCGATGCATATACGTAGTCATACCAGAAGCCTGGATCTGGTGTAGCTAGCCACCATCTTCGAGGGCCAAACAGAAGCTTGTATGGTAAGTGGATGAATATCTCGAAGAAGAATGCTGCGACCAGTCCCAGAGGTAAATAGAAGACCAGAAAAGCGCCCAAGCCAATTCGAGCGAAGGGCTTGTGGGCCATGAATGATCTCCAAGGGTGTTCCACTATGCAGAGAACCTCCTCCAAGCTCTCAGTATCCTTTGCATACACGCCCATGACTGACTGGTTACCTGGTAGTCGCTAGAAATGCTGTGGTATACAGTGTGCATATGTAAAGCTGATCATCCAGTGTTCCGGTCCCGTTCCTGGATAGTTATAGCGAGGAAAATAAGACCACTTACCAAGTGTCACCCATCCGAGGACCTGCGTACCAAGTGGCAGTCCCGTCTTTGCTTGCAGAGAAGCGACGCTCGACCTCGTAACAAGCATGGC
Source organism: Mycosphaerella sp. Ston1 (assembly GCA_000504405.2). NCBI lineage: Eukaryota > Fungi > Ascomycota > Dothideomycetes > Mycosphaerellales > Mycosphaerellaceae > Mycosphaerella > Mycosphaerella sp. Ston1. Next base: position 79,813 of record KZ105512.1, read on the forward strand.
AAGTCCAATCAAACCTACCTGCGATCCGAGAATCGCGCGAGATACAACGTTGCCGTCTGCCGCCTGCAGTCCCTCTGTCGATGTGGCGCTCTGCCTCAGCAAGCTCTTCTCGAAAGCGAGGTACAGGACGCCAACAAGAAGGATAAGAAATCCCCCAAACAGGCTGGGAGGTTGTCAGCTGAAGCACGGTTCCTTGGTATTCGAGCTACGTACATGAGGTTGGAGTTTTCAACCTTGATGGCGGGAAGGAGAGTGAATATGCTCATGGATGCACAGGCAAGTGCCCAGGTCGTGCATAGAAGCCAATTAGACGTGACGAATTTTGTGCCATAGAACAGGGGCCATGCCGTGGCCGCCAAGTAAAGAATCGTGTAGATCTGTCGATGATAGTAGCTTTGTACCTACAGGGAGTCAGTGGGAGGCATCATCGCAGTGTCAGCTCAGCTCACCATAACTTCAAGTAACGCCAAGTAAGCTGCGACATTGACAGCCAGTTTAGTAGTATCACTTTTGGAGAATTGAGCAAATAGCTTATTCTTGCCTTCGATTAGCGCTCGTCGTCGAGCAAAGACTTCTTCCCAAAACATGACTGGGAAGAGAGCGTAAACATAGTACGTGAAGGGTGAGTCTTCGAAAATTAGCAGACTGTAGAGACCGACCAGGATCGAAGCAAAAGTGATCATCAGGCCTGGAGTTCTCTGGACATCGATTTTGCCATCGAGCATGTGGACATCGACAGCCATGGTCAAGGCAAACGCGATCCAGCCAAGATATCCCGCAGTGACCAGAGTTCGAAGGAATAGCCATGCATAGGTTTGCAGATAGCGCAGACCTGCCAATCCAAGCTTGATCAGTTCGTCAGATTGCTTGATGGCAGTCAGATAATCATGCTTGCGGATGAGCTGCTCGATCGACGCAAGCCGATTCTCCACGCTATGCTCAGCATCCGCAAAGCCAGAGTAAGGCTTGTAGCGGAGTACCGTGGCCATCTTTTCGCGCTCCTTTACGTGGTACATTTCCAGAATCTCTTTCGCGTTGGTCAGTATTGCTTTCGCCTTCTGCTCGTCGGTTGCGTCTAGAAATGAGAGCGGCAGCTCCCCGACAGAGTTCACTGGGAACTCAAGGCCGGCAAGATACGCCATCAGCGCAGCGACGTCAGCCTGAGCAACGTCGTGTCGCCGGACGTGGTCTAGTCGCCAATCGCCCGAGAAACCATCTTCGTGCCCGGGAGCTTTGCCGCTGCGAACTGTCTGCGGCTTGGCCACACCGCTTCCCCACGCGATCAGTGGTGTCCTCGTGTTGTCGGGATGACCATCTCCATGACTGCCCCAATCACTCATGCCATGGTCTGCCGTAAAGATGAAGGCTGTCTGGTCGTCATCGTAGAAGTTGTTGATGATTTCCGTGATCTCCTGCACACCCTTGTCGACTATCTGGATGTTTCGCAGATACTCCTTCGAATAGGGTCTGTATGCATGGCCTGTTGTGTCCAGTCCTAGTAAGTGCAGGAAGAAGACCAACTTGTCCTGCCGCAGCCTGGCATTCAGCTCTTCGTCCGTCTCTGCATCCTTGAAAAGCTGCTTCACGCGATCGAAGACCCAGTAGTCCAGCTCGGTGGCATCCTTACTAAAGTCTTCAAATTCGTGACCATACGTCGCATCTTCCACCCTCCCTGGCACAGCTCCTGTCGAGAACATGGGCAAGATGTCAGGACTGCCCCAACTCCAAGTATGCCTACTCCTGTTGAAGACACTGTCGAAGTTGACTGGGTTCAGCTTCCAACCCGTCGTCACTGCTGCCACGTCCTCGTACAACCCGGCGATCAATGCAACATGGCCTGGTCTCGACTCGGTGGGGACGCGGGTGTGGGAGACACCAAAAGTGCCATGCTCGAGGACTCGCGAACGCAGGAAGGGTGCCAAAGGGACGACATGCTGCGAGGAAGAGTCGTTGACAGAGGCTGAAGGATCCGGGAAGAATTGGAAGGCCTTGTCAGCACGAAGGCCGTCGCCGACATATAGCACCAACCTCTTGGCGGGAGCTTCAGGCGCATCGACGCCATAGGCTCGCATTCCACGCACAATGGGCGAGACGAAGTAGATGTCGAAGATGGAGTAGATGTAGACGACGTGGAACACAACCGCGATTCCGAGGAACCCGATGCGCCCGAGTCGCGCCATCTTGGACAGCAGCTTCGGCGTGCCGACAGGGTGATGCGATGATGCACAGTACTTATTACTGAGGGCAGAGAGAAGACGTCCCAGACGTCGAAGTGTGTGAGCATCGAATAATTAAAGTAGCGAAACACGCTCGCAGGCGCGCTAAGGCCAATTCTAGCGCTCCATCAAGGTTTCGCGACAGGGGTCGTTGGCTCTTTCCATCTCCAGCCTATTGCACGCGACGCGACTAGGCTCCAACACGCGTTGCAAAATGACCTTGATGGTCTCTTGCTCCGCCTTCACAAGACAGCTTCGATAAAACTTGACACTCCCGCCACTTTCCTGCAACCCACATACCTCAGCCCAGCACCCTCCAACAGCGACCGCCACTGCGCTTCGCTCCTCTCCAATGCTGCAAAGTTGCACATCATGTTGATGTCGAGAGCTGCAGTCTGGACATCCCACTCGCTCGCTCGCTCCGGCACCACTCGATCAAACAGCAAAAGCCTGCTGTATCCGGCCTTCATGGCTGCCCGAATACCCACCAGAATCTCATGCGCTTTGCTCTCCGCCCAGTCGTGGATGACCGCATGCATGTAATACACTTTGGCGCCGTGCACGGGGTTCGCCTCAAAGAAGTTGTGTGCCATGAGCTCGACTTGCGCAGGCACTTGCGATCGACTCGCAGCGAGAGCATCGATCACCTCTGTCCTCTCCTGCAACACCAGTCTAGCACTCGGGTGGCTACCTGCGACCGCACTCGCAAAGTTGGATATGTCTCTGCCATTTCCGCCACCCACATCGACCAGCAGCACAGACTCTTCATCCCACCCGTCCAATACTCTTTCTGGGGCGTAAAGTTCCGTCCAGGGCAAGGAGTCCTTCCTCACGGCAGACAAAAACGCATTAAACTTCTGATGATGTTCAGGTCGGGTACCATACCAACTCCACCGATCTCCTTCATACTCTGGGACTCCTTCCGTCCACTTCCAAGGTGGATGTTCCGCATCCTCAGGATTCTGATAGTTGTGAGATCGGAAATACTCCGGCATTCGACGATGTTGTTGAAGACTAGCCAAATAATACACATCCAACCCCGTGATGATACCATTTGGGTCTTTCAGAGCTTGGCTAAATTCCGTGTCGACGTAAGTATTCGCTACATCGGGACCTTCTGTTATGACGTGTTCTTTTACAAGAACTCGAAGCAGACGCCGTAGGAGATCTGGAGAGGCGTGGACATGTTCTGCAAGGTCTGAGGCCGATTGTGGCGTTGAGGTGAGATGAGAGAAGAGGTTCAGATCTTGAGCAGTTTTGAAACTAGTGAGGAAGGCAGGTTGGACCCATGCTATATCGTACATCCGCTCAGACGGTCGTTCGAGGCGGCGAACGAGAGCCCGCGCTTCATCGAGAGCAGTGAGTCGGCCGGCTTCATCTGGGAATGAGGACTTATCTAGGCTGCGGAGTGTGGCCATGACTTGGTCTCTGTGCTGCGAATCTGAGCCTTTCGACATACTCATGGACTCCCTCTCATTCACTCTTGTTTTTAAATTCAAGCTAAGGTAAGGTAGTGTGAAGTCCTTTCCTTGGTATATGTAATATTGGTAACAGGGATGTTCCGTCATCGGACAGTATACACCTCACCAGGCCCGTGGTTGTGACATGCATAAGGTGTAGCTGCCCGCATATGAGCTCCGCAAAAAACTTGATATACCCTTATAAGAAAACAGCTTTGAAAAACAACAACAACGTATGTATGTACATGTTTAGCTGGTCAAATAAATCCCCATCATCATCATCATCATCTAGATATATATAAGCTACATGTAGTCTTCATCATCACTCATCAGATCACATTTTCATGCCACATGACTTATTTTCATTGTTATATCTATTTATCTATTGAATTTCTCCTTCCCGCTCCATCCACACAGCAATTAACTAGTAGCCAAAACTTCTAGACAGGACTACTGTGTCGAAACCCCAGAATCCTGCACAGTCAGAGTATACGCATAAGCCTGCGAAACATCAAAGTAGTTGCCTTCACCATCATACTGGCCCGTGTTAGTCGCGTAGCTGCTATCCCACGAGCGCGTGTAGAGGGCACAGTAAGTTCCCAGAGGGTTGTTGTTCTTGCTCACGACGTAGGTGACGAAGAAGTTGACGGGATCGTAGGTGCTTCCGTGGGCGGTGGCGGATTGCCAGTAGGCGTTGTGGGCGGTGCTGGCGGAGGCGCACTGCGATGGGTCGAAGGGACCGTCGAAGATGCGGCTGCCGATGTAGCCGCTTGGGGCGTTGATGGCTGCTGGAAGCGCTACTGGTCCGTCGAAAGAGTCGTAGCTTGGTGGTGGACTGTTCTTGACGAAGCCTGCGATGTGTTTTTGGTTAGAAAAGATTCAGGGCGTTGGGGGTGGGGATGGGGGCCGTTTCCATTTCGGATAAGGACGTCAACTCACCATTGGAGCCAGCGATGACGACCTGGAAATCTTGTTGAAATTGTCCACTGTTGGTGGCGGTTTCTGCTGAGATTGGCAGACCGTAAAGAGCGCACTTCATCACGGCACTGCTGGAGGGATTCGGGCATGCAGCACCAGGCTCGAGGACGGGATCACGCTCGATGTAGGTGTTGAAAGCAGTGCAAGTAGCTGTAGCATCACACTTCTGGCGGCAGGCAATGCTGTCGTAGCCGTTGAGCGTATAGAAACCCAGATAGCCGGCTTGCTGCGTGGCAGCCTTCAGGTTCACGAACACACGCTCGTATCCCTGTGGCGCGTAGGAGTCGACTGCGAGGTTTCGGTACTGGACATTGTTGACGAAATCCTCTGGAGTGTCGGGAGAGGTCTCGGGCAGTCCTTGACCGCGTGGACGAGGAGTGCACGCATCTCGTGCCTCGATAGCACGCTTCTCTGATGCAGCAATAGGACTCTCGCTGACTGCTGCCGCAGCCTCTGCTGCAGCTTTGCTTGGTGCATAGGTAGGGGCCTCGAAGGCGACTTTGGCAGCATTTGGGGCACCTAGTTGAGTGGGATTCGGCAAGGCATCGACTGCGGCGAAGTCGATGTTCTGTGGGGCAGGCAGAGCAGCTGCTAGGCCGACTGTTCCGGCCACGAGGAGTGTTCGCAACATCCTAAAGGGAAGTGAATTGTGAGTAATGTGTGGAGATGGTTGGGCTGGTCAATGGGGGACTCTGCAGAAGGAGATGATCGGCAGCGGACGTCTGCTCTTTGTATACACGCCCTCGTGGCTGGTCGAGCCTACGCCTGCCTGCTGGAGCGGGTGATAATTTGACAATGGACTGAGCTCTGTCCATAACTTGATAGCAACGCGAATGGCGTCCACGGAGCCGAAGCCATCGGTGTTGTTAGGCTTGGGCGGCGTACGGAGCTGCCGCATGGCTGTTGACTACCGAGTCATCAGGCGAAAGCATAAGGTAAACTTCAAATATTCTTTCGTTCATCGTGCCTACATGTATGCACATGCACCTGGACATGCACATGCACATTCACGTGCACATGTACATGGCCATGCATGAATCTCAGCGTAGAATCGACCATGAGCAGTGGCATCGGCTCACTGTCCGTGGCGTGAACAGAACCGTCTTGGCAGTCCTTCCAATGCATCAGAGAAGTAAAGGTGCAGAGAGTTTGAAGTTTGTAGTATCGCAGTCGCCTTTCCCACCGAGAAAAGAACGTGGCCGCGCGTGGCTTGCACGAGAGATGCCGCTTTTGACCGAAAGAGGAACAAGATTTTCGCCAAGCAGCTTCGATTTGGTATTTGTAGACTTCGTGCGCACTGCGCTAGCCCAAATGGCTCTGTGGCTTTTATCGGGGCAAGAGAATTGTCGGTGTCGTGTCTTGGTGTCTTTGTTAGCAGAGAAAACCTGCCGCGGGGTCAGTGTTTTTCTGGTTGACTTTCTTGTAGTGGTCCAGCCGGCTTCTCGGATCTTGGTCAAAATAAAATGAAATTCTTTGTTACACTCGTGGTGTGACATTTTCTTGACCTTTTTCCAATTGGATGAGGTCGTCCTCGCTCAGCGATTATCTGTGTTCAATCTTTAGAAGCGCGAGTATGTTATGGGGAGAAGGCTGAAGACGGCATGATGCGACCACCAGATCGTATTTTTTTTCTTTTAGCGGTGAAGGCTATACTGTACGTGGACTGCCGGATCCAGCCAGCCGCAACCTGCAAGCTCAGGTCCACAGCGCCTCCAATGCGCCTATACCGCACCTATATCTCGGCGACTTTATTAGTTTAGTCGACTAGACCGCAGAGCCCGCGCACCTGATCGAGGCTTCGACACATCTGCGCTCCGCTATTCCCTCATTTGAGCGTTGCCAACGTTGAGGTGCTTGGTGCCCCTCTGGGCGCACAACAGTAGGCGCCGCCTTCGCATCTCTTGGCCACTTTTGGAGTCTGGACGAAGGTAGATGGGGCAATCGGATGAGCAGGAGAGGGCTACCGATCAGTTTAACTGCCCTGAAAGCACCAGCAAGTAAATGGCGCAAGCATCGATTGGAACTGTGATGCGATTGTGGTTCTCGGGCGCAACGTAGGAGTCAGAAGGTTTGAAGTGAAGTCCAACTGTAACATGAGCCGAGCGGTCTGGCCGAGACGTAGCTTATGCTGATGTACTGCACCGCAACGACGGCTGGGCTCGATGCTCAAGCGTACCTTATAGCTCTTGTTAGAGCCAAGACTGGCCGCACGTGGAGTGGGTCCGCATGGGCTCTGGTCCAGACTCCCGTAGTCACTCTCTCGAGTCTCTCCTTCGTCCAGCGTCTGCGAGAACTCGGATGCACACTCCACTGTAGTCTGTTGCTCGGGACTATCTTCCGAGACGGGAGCAACACTCGGCTCGCTCCAAGCTTACTCAGACCGTCCTTGCGTCCTGGCCATTGTTATATCCTGCTGATGTCCTCCTCTTGTACCTTTATGTCTGGCTAGGACTGGTTTCTTGCACTTGCGGGCTGACGGCGCTTCCCACAGATTCAGAACCGACGCTTCTCGTATCATCAGAAAATCCATGTTCGTCAAGGTTCATAGTCCGGAAGATTCCGCTCATATTGCTGATTCCTGCGGCCGCAGCGTCTGTCGGTCTCGTTGCGCGGTACTCTACAAACTCGCGAACGGTGCGGATTGTCGTGGGATATCCTACGTCGTTGGGTAGCCACCAGTGGGTGACGTCTTCGGACCATGTCTCGCTCATCCGCTTGCGCAAGGTCTCCGGATAGATGTACCCCAGCTGCTCAATGTGGGCGAACTTCCTCTGACTCCATCTCGTATACTTTTCTTCTCGTGGCAGGAACAAACTCATGATACCTAAACTTGCTTGACACCCCAAGATAGCCGTCGGACCACCCTGCCCACTGTACTGGATGGCATCAAACATCTTACACTTCTTCATTGCGATTTGCGTAAGCTCGGAAGAAGGCGGTTGTCCTAATGCCATGCCCAGCTGAAACTTGAACATCAGATCCATAGCCCAGTGGTCCAAGAGAACGAAGTTCATGGTAGCATGCTCTCCAGAGTAGAGAAATCTCTGGTCCATGAAGCCGAAGAGATCTTGCTCGCCTAGGGGCAGCGAATCTGGGAACGACGTGACGAAGCACTCGGGGCTGGTGAAAGCATTGCCGATGGTATGTCCAAATTCAGCAAACTCTTTTGACAATGTCTCGACTCCTGCTGCGAAGGCTTCGTCACTGATGGTATCCTTCGCCTTTCCAGCGAACAGGACCGTAACGTCTGTCGCCAGTAGTCGCGACGTCGCGAAGTAGGACTCGAATCGAGCGCCAAGATCCTTAGGCTTATCCTGGGCCTGCCGTTTGTAGAATGCAGCAGAAGCTGCAAACCATTCGCGACCAAGTGTGGTCTCATCTCCTGACATTATGCCGGCGAAGAGGTCGAAGCGTATGTACCAAGTGATGATCATGCGTCGTGTTTCGTCCTGCAGGATAGTTTGAGGGGTGAAGAGATCCGTCAAGATCTGGTAAGCTGCTCTTTGGTGTCCGAGTAGATTGATCCAGTCGCCCAGGAACTCCTGACATGAAACATTAGTATAATGCAATCATTTTGGGGCCGAACGACTTGCCTCTATAGTAGCGAGCTGCAGAATCGTGAGAAGTGTTGCAATACTGTGTGTTTGTTTCTTCAAAGACTGCTGCAGAAAGGCGATAGACTTGTTGTAGTAGGAGAGAAACCCAGATATGTCACTACTGCTGCGGGCTACAGCGTGGTGATACGCCGCAAACGCCACGATGGCGTAGAGCAGAGCTGCGCTTCCGTCATTCATAGCGATTTCGAGAAAGGTAGTCTTCAGGAAGTCACCGCCGTCGTACTTGAAGGCATAGTGGTGGTGCGACATGTGTTGCTGGTGGAATTTGAGGTAGTACCTCACGTCCTTGGGCAGCGTCTTCCAACGCGGGTTTTGAGCGATAGTAGACAAGACGGACTGCTGTGAGCTGGTCCGCACTGACTGCGGGCGTTTATGTCGCCGCACGCTCGATTCCGTGGAAGGGGAGGTACTCCCGGGCACTCTCTCGTCGAAATCTTCTGATAGCTTCTGCTCAGTCCCAGCTGACATTGGAGCTTCATCGTCACAGTCGTCCTCGTTCATATCAGGGATAATCGAGAGCCCGTCGTGCTCGTTAGCGTCCAGATCGCTACCCGAGGCACTCGAGCCTGTGGGCGAAGACCCTTTGCGCCTGCTGCTCTTGTTCTTCGCTGTGCTCGGCGCTGCATCGCCTGGGTAGGTACATTCTCGTTTGCCTTTACGGCACCCTGAGCAACTCATTAGCTTGAACTCATCGCTGGTCTGCGGAGACACGTACTTTCACAGGTGGGATGACCCTCATCGCACTTTGGCACACCTCGTTAGCGCGGTCGATTGCACTACAAGTGTCATGACTCACCTTCACTCTCCGCTGCCGACAAGTGTAGCAACCGCTCCTCGTCCGTCGATGCTTTACGTGTTCAGCTCCTGGAGGTTGCCGCCGTCGGGATCGTTGTGCTCCCTGTGGAGGAGGCACCGGGCGATTGGAACTGTCGAAATCCGAATATGGGCCCATACTCTCCATGGACATCGTCTGGATATGGTGTAGTCTTGGCGCGTGTTCATAAGTTTCTGCTGGCATATTCGAAGGATAGCCGTGGGCATAGTAGCTGAGATGGGGCGGGTATTGGCCGTCCATGTCGATGTCGTACCTCACCCGTCTCTCTCACTTTATCTCTCTCACTCTCTCTCTCCCCAACCTCTCACAGGAAGAACGCCAGCTCGGAACGACCAGGACTGGTGGAGACTGAGTCTACGGCCTGTGTTCCGAGGGACCAGACCAGAGTTGAGTAGTGCGAGGATGTGTATGTAAAGTCAATGGAGCACTGCGGTATGCTGATTGCGCCCAGTGAGTGCAGGATCCCTCGATGGATGTGTGAGGCTCCGGCAGAGGCGCCAGCCGTTCCGTATGATCAAGTGTCAGCAGGCGGTAGCGGAAGCCTTCGTGAACCACAACGTGGTGATAACGTGGTGATCGACAACGGCCCAATAATAACCTCGTTCTGTGTTACCTTGGGTCTGAGCATACAACTCAGCGCAGGTGATAGAGCACAAGGCGACATCGAGCAAGGCACATATGGTGTGCCCGCCGTACTCATATGAACAGGCCTGGATCAACATGTCGCAGACGGCATCCGCCGAGTCCAATATTCGCCCCTTTGGAAGAGTAGTAGATCCACCAGTTCGTTCGTGTGCAATTAAGGAAGCTTGCTTGATACAAGGGGACAGGCGGGGCGGTACTCAATCGGAGCTTCTTCCTTTTCGAATGGCATGGCGAGAGATCGACACCGGGAGTTGCTGCTAGCCTATGTGCCTGACGTGCCAGGGTGTCGTCCGTTGCAGACCTAGTTGCAATGTCTCGGCGGCCAGGCATAGGATGAATGGATGATCACCTCATGCTCACTACTGCATCGATCTGCTTGGAGGGCCCGACGCAGCGTCGATGCTCAGGACATATTCACTCACTACTACGCTACAGCATACAGCCTACAGCCTATAGTGGTCGCGCTGACACTGCTACAGTACAGTACAGTCGGTCACGCTGATAGCGGGCAGTGGGCCGAGCACGCAGGCGCATCCTGTATGTACTGTACTGTAGAACTAGAGGCTTTTGTGTCTTCCCTGGGCAGATCCCGCCAGTAGAGAACGAAGCCGCGTGCATACATGGTACTCCATGTTTCAGGCCCGCGTGGCAGCCTTCGTTAGGCGAAATAGAGAGCAGAGGCCAGAGGTGCATCGGCGCATCGAGGGCGCAGCAGCCAGAGGCCCAGAGCAGCGTCTCCCTTGACGTTTGCACTGGACGATCATCAAAGCATCAAAGCATCGAGAAGGGAGGGATCCACACCAGATGCAAGGAAGAAGTGCCAGGGAAGTGCCGCTAGGGTTGTCACAGACACAGAGTCGAGTGAGGGAGTCAAGGAGTGAGAGTGAGTGGCGGATGCGAGTGGCGGTCCACAGTCCACCGCTCGGGACCGGATACACTACTCCAGAACCTGTCCTGTACAGTACCTCTACTCCTCTAGTCTAGGTACAGACCTGACTGTACCTACACTATTCCGTATAGGCACAAACGATGATGGTCGACCACGGCGTTCTTGGGCGTCAAGACACCTTCTCATGGCAATGAGAGGGAGAGTCATCCACCAACGACTACCTCGATGCCTCAGAGTCTTGGAGTGCATCATCGCATGAAAGCTGGACGCCACCTCCGTGCCTCAGCGCATGGAGGCCCACTCGAGCGCGTGGATCATGCGCAGCAATATTAATAACACAGCACAGGCACAGCAGTACAGTACAGGTACCTCCAAAGTCTGATGCGGAACACAGCCTCACAGGTTGAAGCTTTGTCGTGGTAGTCCGTGCTTGCGGACAGGATGTTGCCGCCATAAACCTTCACAAACCATAAACAGACCCCGTCCAGCAGGCAGGGCAGGCTACCGTATCTGGCTCTGGCCCAGCAACAACTCTGTACTCTGTTATAACTCTGTTGCAACTTGCAAGGAGGACGCTCGTCGGAATATCGGCGCCACCGAGTTCAGATGCATCATCGACGAATTTGCCGTCTCATCTGCTCGTATTTGGATAACGAGTCCAGCACGGTCGTCGTGCGTGGGTGGGTGCATCTCGAGTCGGTGTCGACAGGGCGTATCTCGTTTTGTCGTCGCTGCTGCCCAGTCCAGTGCAGTGCCCAGCGAAGATCCCCACGACTGTTGTTGGGCAGCACAGTGGTGGCAATGGAAGCTGACTCTCATTTTCGTTACAGTGGTACAGGACGTTTTGCTGCCATTGCACGTAACGTAGCAACGACAGACGCTATGGTAGAACACGTTGTGTTTCTGAAGCAGTCCGGCCCCGAGGGGTCCATTGTCCAAGAGGTGTGTCTCAGGCAAACCTGTCCGAGTGTCTGCCACTGCTACTGATGATGATGGCGATGATGACGATGGATGGGCATGTTTGAGGCTCAAACTCGAGCGACGTTGCGGAATACTGCGCCCAACCACTGCCTCGGGATCTTCCCACATGGCAAAGCTTCTTCATCACGCCGTGCATCTACTGTACCTCTAGGTAGAGATTGATTAGGTAAAGGTAAGGTCAATACATATCTAGCAGCACAGTGCACCAAGGTACATGTAGTGACAACACTGCTATACATTATACTACAGGCAGCATCAGCACCACCACACCCACTGCAACTCAACTACACCAACCAAGCCAGCAAGCAAGCCAGGCCAGCAAGCACATTAAGGTATAGTTCTGAACTTCTGTCGCATGACATGAAAGTATATTAGCGCCATCGTGGCACGGCCCTGCGATTTCCGGATGCATCCTAGTCCCCACGGATATGAGGGGGGCGCAGATCCTGATCCTGTTCGCAGCTGGCAAGGCAGACCTAGGGAAGACTTTGGTGCCGCCGAATCTTGTTGTGCGACTTCCCCCGATGATGGTCACGCTGTTGGTGAGGCATAGGCAGAGCCGCAGAGGCAGGCCGAGTCCGATCATCACTACTGCCATGATCAGAGACGGAACGCCGAGCTGTCGTACGGTACGGTACTGTATGTATGTTGTATGGACTGCGTACATGTATACGGTACCTTATTTATGTACAGTATACCCAGCTGCGCTGGCTGGCTTGCCCATGAATTGATCTTCGTCATCTATGCGACTACACCCTGCAAGCACATGGCCAGCTCCACTCCCGCTCGTATGGTGTCATGCACGGGCGGCAGATCACGGCGCCCCTAGCAAGCTCGCTGTTCACATCTTCATCATGAGCGACGGCCACAGTCGTTGTCGTGCGTGTCTGGTCGACGTTCATTACATGAAATGGGAATAACGCCAAACGATCCATGTAGACAATACGATGCGCTGCATCGGCTACGCTACCTCATAGTGAGGCTCATACCTTCGACAGCCGCCTCTCCACATCCATCGAAGGTACAAAGTACAGGTAGTCCTATCATCGATTCATCAGACAGCTGGAGTGGCGGCTTGCTTGGCAAAGTCCCCGTCGATTCATCCGGCTACGCGGGGATACCCAGGCAAAGTTACATGTATACTGTATATAGGAGGTCAGGTATGTAGTTAGTCTGCTTGTTGCCCACGTCCACTAGCCCTGTGCTGCTACCTGACCTTATGGTCAGCAACCGCGACATGCCGACATCTTCAACAACAGTCCTTTGGCATCCAGACTGCGACTGCTGTACTGTGCGCTGTGGCTGGAGTGGTGATGAGACTGGAGCTCTGCAGGTTGCGGCTTTGCACAGGCCATCCGTAAGAAGACACAGGCCATGAATATGTTTTTCGTTGGCTAAAATCACGGTCATCAACTCATCACCATGTCTGCTTTGGAAAACGTCCCTCAGCTGAGCTACGTGTTCTACATATAGGGGCATGTATGAATGTCACAAGCTGGCGAGCCACTGTGGCTCGTTCGGCATATGTATACATAACCTCGGTAGGTAAGGTGAGACTATATGTGTCCTCAGTAACCTATTGCACAGTCTGCACCATATTGATCCGCGAATCGCATTATTGCGAGCCAAGACGAGGATCCCCGGCCCGCCTTATCACCGAAACACCGATCCGGCCGAGGTCTCCCATCATGTCCGACGCTGATCCCAGTATTGCATCCTCCAGGACTAGGAGTGCGTAGGACCATCAATCCTAAACTCACCCAAACTAGAAGTATGTCCGAAATTCAGGGCCTGCAAACCAAAACACCGACTACTGCAGGCTTGGCTCTTACTGCTGCACTCGGAGGCGCCAGTCTCCAGGTCATCACGATGTCCCACCTGTTTGAAAGCCGGCTACATACATGCACTAAACGCAGCGGCCCTTGAAAGCGGCAAATCGAGCCCGAGCTTTCACAGGCAGCCTTCTTTGCAATGGTTGTTGTGCGCAGAGATGAATTCCTTGAGAATGATGGTTGACTCAAGTACATTATCTGTCTGCGAGCTACCAAGACCAATAAGGTACGGACAGTCTTCAGCACCACATGTACCTTGCGTATTGTATTCGGAGCATTGCTTCCAAGGCACGAGCTCGTGAATAACAGTGTGACGAATTTTGACAAGGGCTCTCATACGAATGCACTCCGACCCTCCTCCGCCACAGCGGGCCACAGCGGAAATGCCTCTACAACTGGCCGGATATCTGGCACAGTAGTATGCAAGACCGGCTTCACCCTGGCCACACTGTCGGCTACAACGGGTGAACGGGATGTAGTCTTTAAACCAGAATCGCATTCACGCGGCAGGTGTCTTCAGCCGCAGGATGTCTCGGGCAAGGTCCTTGTGCCGCAGCACTGAGACGAACATGCTTACTATCGACCCATGTTCCCTAGATTGCCAGACGGCTGGCTCTACTGGTCAAGATCCATGTATCTGTTCCGGACCCGAACTTGAGGCAGGGCAAGCGGAGATGGCGTTGCTGAACAATACTGGTGCAGGTGCTGCCGTAGTAGTTCCTATTCGATATTCATTCACTCGCTCTGGTGGGCCCTAACTCGATGCGTGCGTATGCCTGGAGGGCATCACGCTCTAATTTGTGTCAAGCATTCAGAAGAGGTAAAGGATCCCATACATCCACGGCAGTCCGGCACTCGTCGATGCTTGGCTGCTCGATCCCTCCTCACGATATAGTACGTTGTCGAACAAACGTGGACGCAACTGTTCCCACCAGCTATCTTACCGGAAACAGGGTCAAAATACTTTATCCTTCTAGCGCGATTAACGACGGGACCACTTATCAGACTGGCGAATCGCAACTCCTTTCTCTTTCTCAATCTCGGGCCCACAAGCAAGTATGACACGACGTCTCATTATGGACGATCCGAAGCCCGCTCTAGATACATGCAGCGTCTCCGTGTTCAAGACCTTCCGCCGCGGCAACCCACCCTGTGCCAATGACGCGGTCCATGCGATATTGGAGTTCAAGGTTAGCAAAGTCGGGTGGACAATCCGACCGATCTGGATATGTATATCCGTCATGCTATGAGTGGGTTCGTGCCTCGACAGCTCGAGCAAGTAAGACCATGCTTTCAGCCGACTCTTGGAAGCCCCATGAGACTTGGCCAAGTCACTACTGTACGTGATATCCCAGCGAAGTTGGCCGACTCGCGTTCTGACAACGTCTGCAGGAAGAAATTCGGAGATCTCACGGTCGTCCAGCTCGGTGCCTCACTTGACTGATTGACTCACTCAGGGGGACGCTAGACGGTTCTACACAGTCCGACCTCCTTTTACTATGTGACTTGCCGGGCCCTTCCACTCGTCCAATCGTCGTAGCAGGCATGTGACTGTGCGGCGATAATAGTGCTTCGCAGCACTTGCAAGCCTGAAAAAAAGACTTGGTGGCCGTGTGATCCCAATCTTGATATACCTGCCGCGCTGCGCAGAGCAAGTGGCCACCGAGGTATGTCTCTGGTCAGCCCGGGACCGCGATAGTTCTACGTCGAAGATTAGGTCCATGATCTAGTCGATTCCGTGTTTGTGGTGTTTTATTTCCCTAATACGTATCACGAATCCGCAACACGTCGTAGGAATTGTTTTGCTGTAGGCGCTACTACTTATCGGGGGACAGGAATAATAGTGTTGTTCAGTTCTACCCACGGTTGCAGCATGAATGCGAGGAAGCCTGCGATATTGGAGCCGTCTCGTGGTGTTAAAGAGTCTCTGAGGTGGGTGAGACTTGAGACTTCAGGAATTCAAAAGGTTTCCAGTGCGAGTGGCTTCCATATCCTTAGTCAGCTTCAATGTCCTTAGTCAGATCTCACAAGCCTGAGGCAGAAAAGCCTAACGTCCGCCCACTCGCCCCACTCGCGCATTTCAACAAATACCGCCTAGTTGACTTCAGCCATCGTTCTTCGCCACAATCATCATGGCAGCCGCAGTCGCAAACCCGCCCCGAGGCACTGACTGGGCAGACGATGGCGACGACGCGCCTGATCTCAGCAACGCGATTCCCGCGCCACAAATCACCAAAAATAAGGATGGCACTGAGACTGTGGTGACCATTTTTATCAATGAAGACGGGAAGAAGGTCAAACGCACACAACGCATCCGCCGGAGTGTCGTGAAGAAGCGAGAGAATCCACGAGTTGCAGAACGTCGAGCATGGGAGAAGATGGGGATCGAGGCTGGCCGTGCACCAGGACCGCATCCAGACACCACCACACTCGGAGAGAACATCATCTTTAGGCCGCAGGTGGGCTTCAAGTCTGGCGGTGCCCAGGAGAAGGCACCAGAGGAGGACAAGAAGGCGGAGGCGTTGAAGAAGATGCAAATCAAGTGCCGTATCTGCTCAGGAGACCATTTCACAACAAAGTGTCCTTTCAAGGACACCATGGCGCCCACTGGCGAGGATACTGGTCCAGCCGACATGGATGCCATCACGGGCGAAGACCAGGGCGCTTTGGGAGCTGGCGGAAGTAGCTATGTTCCACCCCACATGCGAAAAGGCGCTGCTGGTGCTAGTGCTGGAGAGAGAATGGGTGGCAAATTCGAACGAGACGATCTTGCAACCCTGCGTGTTACAAACGTGCGTCACTTTTTTGCTGTTAGGTATCTGCCGAGCTATGCTAATCCACGTCTCAGGTGTCCGAATTTGCAGAAGAAGGCGACTTGCGCGAAATGTTCGAGCGCTACGGCCGTGTTACTAGAGTGTTCCTGGCCAAAGATCGGGAGACAGGCAGAGCGAAGGGTTTTGCTTTCGTCAGTTACGCCGATCGGTCAGATGCTGCACGTGCTTGCGAGAAGATGGATGGGTTTGGTTACGGGCATCTCATCCTGCGTGTCGAGTTTGCGAAGAAAGCCACTACTTAAGAGACCTAGAGAGGCTGCTGATGTACTCGTGATTCATGACAGGAAGGTACTTGGCAGTGCATGAGCGTGTCACTGAGGGCATATAGATTAAATGCACGATCTCATGCTCTTTCAGCCCGTCCTTGACGTGTTTTTCACACGACTAGGTCTATGTTGCCGCTCAGATCTGGCCATCAAAGCTCTGGGCTTTACGGCAGCTCTGTAGCTACCTAAACGCCAATCCGACTGGAGTCACCGCCCGGGTCTTGCATCTGGATCTATACCTCACCCCTCGCACGTCTCTCATAGCTCAGACTGGAAAGGGTGGAAACATCGCTCGTTCAGCAAGCTAGAATCTGGGCCACTACCTAAGGTAGTTTGTCTACACAAGCCATCGAGCGGATATATATGTGGAGGAACCTGTGGCCGATTGCATGCTCAACGTCCTACTCTCAATACGCTCACGTCAGTCTTTTGAGTGCATCATGCGCATGCTCGATACCAAATGTTGGCCTGAGTCAGAAATGTGCAGCAACTACATGTACCTACCTGTGGTCAAGCCCACCGTAGTACCACTAGAACTCCTGCTGTTTTAGAAGGTACGTTAAAGAACCTTGAAAGCAGAGACGATTTATCAGCAATGTTACCAAGCGCTTCTTACGTCATGTACCTTACCGTGTAAATACATGTAGGTAATGTATGCAAGAACGGTGGTGGCATCGAGACCAACACCTAGGTGACATTTCTACCAACACCAATATCTTCAATACCAGCCATGACGCGAAAACTAGCCATCGTCGGGGCTAGCGGCAAGCTAGGCTTCGTCACACTCAATGCTCTCCTGGATCACAAGCTCATTGCGCCAGAGGACATCATATGTACCACATCCTCTTCAGCAGGAGCACAAAAGCTCGAGCCCGCTCGCCAACGGGGCGTCGAAGTGCGATCTGCAGAATGGGACAACCGAACATCGTGGAACTCCGCCCTTTCCGGGTGCACGAGCATATTCCTCATCTCTTCTGCTCGAATCGAGAAAGACTTCAACGAAGCACCGCCGGGCCAGGGGCGCGAGAGAGATCACTTTACAACACTGGAAGCGGCCAAAGAAGTCGGAGTCAAACACGTCTACTACACGAGTTTGGCGTTTGCCGCCGACCCGAGCTTGAGTCGAGTTATGAAGGCACATGAGCGCACGGAACTGTATCTCAGGCAGAGCGGTTTCACTTACACTCTCATTCGTGAAGGCTTGTACAATGAAAGCTGGCCTCTGTATCTGGGTCACTATCGCTTGCCCAATGACGATCGAAGCGAGATTGTCGTTGCTGGAGACGGGAAAATCAGTTGGACTGCAATTGAGGATTTGGGACTTGCGACGGCGATGATTCTAGCAACTTCTTCTTCTTCTACTTCTTCTTCTTCTTCTTCTT
>KZ105512.1:97757-159038 GCA_000504405.2 Mycosphaerella sp. Ston1
TCTTCTTCTTCTTCTTCTTCTTCTTCTTACGACAACAAAACCCTCTACCTGGCACAACGCCAAGCACACACTCTCGCCGAAGTAGCTGTCATGATCTCCCAAGCGCGTAAAAGTTCGATCCAGCTCCGGGTGGTTTCGCGCGCAGAGCATGAGAGATACTACTTGGAGGAACGAGGCGAATCTGATCCATTCATCAAGTGGTGGAGTAAGACATATGATGCTCTCCGGGCCAATGAGTGCGAGATTGAGGATGACCTTTTGGAGAGACTGCTGCGCAGCAAAGGTCGCGAACCGAAGAAATTGTATGACACTGTACAGGAGATGTGCTCTGCCGCTGCCAGGAGGTAGAAGTTGGTATGATACAGAATGAGGACAGAAAAAGACGTCAAGAAGATTGATTGTAGATGTGCTTGAAGTCTATTGACGACGAGCAGGGAGACGTCGGCCCTAAAGTGACTGGTCAGATAGTGACTACGACAGGTTTCTCATGCGTCTGCACAACTCTGGCTATATTATTGTTGTACGGATTGGCTGGTTCCGTTTAGTACGGTACAGTACAGTACGCTTCTGCCTTCAGAAATTCGTGCCCCCAAGTCGCGCGACGCGATCATTATTCGACAGTCTGGAAGTTTGTTCGTATAAACTTATTGTGATGCTTTAGCGGCATGATCCGTCCTCTGCGGGATGGTTAGTATGCAACTGGAGGCCGTAGTACATAGCTCAACCTCTCGACCCTACTCCATTTGCGACTAGGGGTAGAGAAGGAAGATGTCTCCACTCTCCGCCAAGTCTGTAAGCCGTAGGACTACTGGGCTGATATGAGATCAGCTCATAGGAGCGGGCCCGACGCCTTTCAAGATTCGTGTACTTCGTTACGCTCTTGTCATATATATGGAGTTGTCGCCAATCGTGTATGCTTGACATGGCGCAATTTCTAGACGATGAAGATTTGTCGATCGGTCCTTGTTGGTGCTTTGCAAGCAAAAGTGCTGGATCTTCGTGATCCAGTCATGTACGAGTCCCTTTCACGCACTCTCCAGTGGCGCCACGGTGGGCAGCGCGCAAATGCTGCACGAGCATCACTTTGCGTGGATGAGCATTTGGTCATAGAGATCGTCTGGAATCTTTCGGACAAAGCTGACAGTATAGTCAATAACTTGTCGTGCCCTCAATGGCTTGAAGTCTGGCTTGGGGCTGGAACACATTAGCGAGTACAGCAAGCATGAGTAGAGGGCACTTACGTAGAACTGTTCAGCAGCGACTCTCGGGCCAGCACCAGCTGGGAGACGATGCAGAGGAGATTCAAGTGAGGTCCATAAGCAAACAGAAAGTCCCATAGCTGAAGGACTTCTGGAAGTGGTGGTGTGCAGGCGCAGAGGGTCAGTACGCTAGGAAACGCGTAGATTTCTGCTTTCATGCCTTTCGACGCCAGATGCGACGCCAGCTTAGGGTCAACAATGGGCAGAATCTGGTCAATCAGGGCGAGGCCTTTGTGGACGCCGTCCATGCTTCCTCGAACGTAGCCCGGAACTTCGTTCGTGATGAAGCGAGTGAAGGCGGCAAAAGCCTCGGCTTCGCTCCGGGCAGCATACAAGAACGGCGCCGCCATTACATTCATACCTTGGACGTATCCGATATGCGTCTTGCTGAGGTCCCCAGCGTCGCTCGCATCGGTGACGGATGCCACGGAGCCTCGGGTGTCGCGTGTACTGATGGAGCTTGGAGAGTGGAACTCGTGGCCGTCGAGGCTCTTGGGAAAGGCCAAGGTGGGCGGCGAGATGCACCCGGTCCTGCGGGACTCATCGGCGTCGTTGAGCTTCCAGGCGACGGCATTGAGCACGCGGGTCAAGCTGTTCTCGGTCACGCGTCTTCGAAACAGCGGATCGGTGGTCAAGGTCCGAAAGGTATCATTTCGAATCTTGGTGTATGCAGGCGAGGCACCGAGCTTCACCAGATCGAGATATGTGTCGGTGTTGAGAGGGGGGGTATTGAGAAGAATCAGCCAGACATAGATGCGCAGTTCCGACTGCTCGCCATGGTCAGTAAGGTATTCTAATCATCAGTACCGGACGCCGATCATATCATGGGCGTGCACAGTGCCGAGAACATACCATGCCGTCGCTGTTGGCTGGTATACCATCCAGCAAGATCACGCGCCGGAGCTCTTCCAGGCCAGCAACATGGTCGCCGCCCGCAGGACCTTGCTGCAGAAAGGGTTCCAAATGGGTCATGGATGCGGTGTTGTCTTGACGGCGAAGTACATGTATCCGGGGAGTGTCTGTCTATGTGTCTGTGATTGTACTCCGTATCTGGGTCTGGGTCTGGATCTGGGTCTGTAGTCCTATCTGTGTCTGTGTGACTGTGTCTGTATCTCTCTCTGTTTGCGTCTGTTTGTTTCCATCCAAGGTTTCCAAGGCAATCCCTCCTCGTAGTCCCCAGGCATGAATTCAGGCACCCATCCACCACCCACCACCCGCCGAGCGGAATTGGAGATGGCAGCGGAGGTCTCGCCCCGCCGGTCGGGTCGGGTCGCGTTCCAAGTGGTCAGAACTACAGAACTTACAGTGAGAGAGACGATACTCAGTAACTCAAGTCACTCAAGGTGATATTAGCCTATAATGATATCCTGCAGCGGACCAGCGGTGTTGTCTGCAACTCTGCATGTACATGCATCCTAGGAGGTGGTAACTATGAACCAGAGGCGAAGTCACTTCTGCATATTTATTCTGTGCGGTGTGTCGGCTGGGCGGTCGGCAGGTCGGCACCAGAAGCTTGGTACACCCCACCCCACAAACCAATATTCCAAATGCAGTTCCATCTGCATCATTGACCTGACCTGGTAGAACTATGGACTGGACATCACAAGCACAAAGACCTCACATCACAACAACGAACGCTATGTATGAACAAGGTTTTCTCGGCAAATGCTTCAGTCTTGCAGGGACACACAACCTAGTTCGGACGACTTCTCGCAAGGGACATGAACAACACGGAGATGTGCTCTTCTGGAGAGTAGTAGTTCTAGTGCTTCCACCTTCCAACACCTACCAACCATCCATCTGTCTGAACAGGCTGAACTCGCCACAACTCAATAATCACGTCTTCCAGCTCCACCATCATTGGTCTCATTATTGTGCGCCAGATGGGCCACACTGACCTTGGCGCACGTGGAAAGCACGTCAGGGCCACCCGATGTTGCGAGCTTCGTCGGTTCGTCGTATGGCGTGCTTCAGGCTAAACCGCGTTCACCTTTTGCACCTCATTTTCAGCGCAACTTGCGTCGTCGGACCCGCAGCTGCGTAGTAATCGCAAGGTGGACGAAACTTCGCTCGTCTTCGTCTTCGTCCTGGAACCTGCAGCATGCATTAATTAATCTTCATTCCAGGACATCGCGCCACTCGAACGCACTCCCGACTTCCCGGTCGTCAAACAGATCCAGATCCAGCAACATCTGTCAAGTCCAAGCTACTCCAGAGTCCAGACTGCCCTAGATCGTGCTGGGTGCGTGTCTCCAATTGAGCAGAACTCTAGTGTCCCACCCGTCGGGATCAGGCCTGTGCGCCTCTCAGCAGTAAACCACTCTAGCTAGCTTCCACGCGAAGCTTTCGCTGGCGCCATATATCATACCTTTGCCCAGGAACCTGAGCATCCGCCCACTGGCTCTTGTTACCATTACCTCTTCTCCGCTATGGCTTCTACCAGCACCAAGCTTGGTCATGGCTTGGCCAAAGTCCTCGGCATCAAATTGGACTACAGGAACGACAGCCCAGCATCAAAATTGTCACGAGGAGAGTCCGTCTTCTCCGTCGACAGCGCCGATACCTACGTCGAGAATGAACCGACTGCGTTAGAATGGCTACAAGACATCACTCCCAGCGGCCGCGACATTCTCACCTATCTCCACAACCTGTTTCCCTTCACGAGGTGGATCCTGCGTTACAACGTACAATGGCTTGTAGGAGATCTGATTGCTGGCATCACTGTCGGCGCAGTCGTGGTACCGCAGAGTATGGCGTACGCACAATTGGCTCAGTTGCCAGTCGAGTACGGTCTTTACTCGTCGTTCATGGGTGTCCTCATCTATTGGTTTTTCGCGACCTCCAAGGACATTACCATTGGTGTGAGTATAGTGCTACCGGATCGCATCACTTCGTGTTGCTAACGAGTTGCAGCCTGTGGCAGTCATGTCAACCATCGTCGGCAACATCGTTCTCCAGGTTGCGAAGAAGGACCCTGACATCGAAGGCCATGTCGTAGCATCTGCCCTCGCTGTCATTGTAGGCGCGATTGTCTGCTTTCTCGGCCTGGCACGTCTCGGCTGGCTCGTCGAATTTATCTCACTCGCTTCCATCTCGGCTTTCATGACTGGCTCCGCCATCAACATTGCGGTGGGACAAGTGCCAGCGTTGCTGGGAATCAGCAGCAAAATTGTCAACAATCGCGCGTCAACGTATCTAGTCGTCATCAACACCCTCAAGCACCTCGGGTCGACCAAGCTCGATGCGGCTTTGGGTCTCACAGCTCTCCTGTTGCTCTACCTCATCCGATCGAGCTTGAACTATGCCGCGAGAAAGAACCCCAATCATAAAAGACTATACTTTTTCCTCAGCACTCTGCGCACGGCATTTGTCATTCTGCTCTACACTCTCATCAGCTGGCTCATGAACCTTCACCTCAAAAATCACAACGCGAAGAACTCTTCCATCGCCATCTTGGGCTCTGTTCCCCGCGGCTTCAGGCACGCCGCCGTGCCAACTGTGAACAGTCATATCATTAGCCTGTTTGCAAGTGAGCTTCCGGCGTCTGTTATCGTGCTCCTGATCGAGCACATATCTATCTCGAAGTCATTCGGACGTGTCAACAACTACACAATCGATCCATCGCAAGAGCTGGTGGCTATCGGTGTTTCCAACCTCCTTGGACCATTTCTGGGAGCTTACCCTGCAACTGGATCCTTCTCTCGCACAGCCATCAAATCAAAAGCCGGTGTCCGCACCCCGTTCGCAGGTGTCATAACTGCGGTCGTCGTGCTGCTCTCTATTTATGCCTTGCCGGCAGTCTTTTTCTATATTCCGAAGGCGGCCCTCAGTGCTGTAATCATCCACGCCGTGGGTGACTTGATCACGTCGCCTAATACTGTCTATCAATTCTGGAGAGTCTCGCCTTTGGAGGTGCCAATATTCTTTGCTGGCGTAATTGTCACAATCTTCACAACCATCGAGATCGGCGTCTATGTCACTATCTCCTGCTCGGCCGCAGTGCTTATCTTCCGGATGTTCAAGGCACAGGGTCGCTTTGTTGGCAAGGTCAAGGTGCATGACGTGGTTGCCGATCCAATCAGCGACAGCGCCGGTGACGACAAGAACCGCACGATCATTGAGGGTGATGGTAACTCGGGCAAGGTGGGCAGAGATGTGTTCATCCCCTTCGGCAATGAAGATGGCTCCAATCCGGCAGTCCAGGCGCAGCATCCGTACCCTGGCGTCTTTATCTACAGGTTCTCGGAGGGGTTCAATTACCCGAATGCAAACCACTACCTCGACTACTTGACCAAGACGATATTTGCGCAAACACGGCGAACGAACCCTCACAGCTATGCACGACCTGGGGACCGACCGTGGAACGACCCAGGGCCAAGGCCTGGCAAGGAGATTGATGTCAACGACCACAGACCAACTCTGAAGGCCATCGTTGTCGATTTCTCCTCTGTTAACAACGTGGATTTGACTTCGATACAGAATCTAATCGATGTACGCAATCAGCTCGACCGTTATACCGCGCCTGAGCGAGTTCAATGGCACATCGCTTGCGTGAACAATCGCTGGACCAAGCGTGCCCTCGCAAGTGCTGGTTTCGGTTATCCGTCGATCGAAGGAGAAGGGTCGTTCGAGCGCTGGAAGCCAATATTCAGTGTTGCTGAAATTGGCGGCTCCTCCAGCGCCGCAGCTGCTGGTGATGAGGCATACAATAAGCTTCACACTTATACATCTGCCAAGGATGTAGAGAGCCACGGATCAAGACATAACACATCGGAAAGTTCGAGCGACAGCGACATCCAAACACAGCTCCACAGTTCAGCAGCATACAAATCTGGCGCTGGCGTCAAGGTCGCAGTGGTACAGGGCCTTAACAGACCGTTTTTCCACATCGATGTCACGAGTGCAGTCCAGAGCGCTGTTCACAACATACAGACGCCGGGCAAGAATGCTGATTGATCGCAAGCGAACTGACGGAATCTTTGTACATATTACGGCTGCACAGAGAGAGGGAGAGAAGGTGAAAGAGAGAGAAAGAAGAGAGAGAGAGAGACAATGATTATGATGATGATACCAGACATGAAAATATATTTTGAACACTTCCACAAACGTGCTGCTCTCCGTCCTCGATCTCCAACTGCACATGCATGCATGATCATTGTGCCAAGGTAAGGTATCCTCCAAAGTTGCTGTCAGGTCAGGGATCCTTGTCAGTGCCAAGTTGAGTGGGGAAATTGAATATCGTTATCGTGCACCTTGCCCAACATCACCTCATACGTACATACATACCTACGTGTACTTGGAAAGGCGGTCGCAATCAATCCCTAGACCTGTGCGAACACCTGCGAACAGTGTTCTCCGGCGCAACTGAGCATACAGCACTACTGTATCCGCAACATGGCCTCAAGCTCTGAGCCACCAGTATCGCCCATCGCCACCAGGGCACCAGATCTGACATTCACCATTCCCGCCATCAACGCACAGCCTGTCGAACTTGACAGCACCCCCGCATCTCCCGACAAGGCGCGTCGAGTGGCAGGCTCTGATCAGGCCGATGCATCACCGAGTGTGGCTGACCGCGAAGTACTTCTAATGCCTGATCGCATCTGCAGCAGACAAGCACGCTTACTAACCTCAGTTTAGCATCTGAAGCAGGTGGCGGAGAAGCGCAAAGCAGACCCGGCAGTCCTTCAGGATATTCCGCAACTCCCTGGACCCCATGAGCTTGAGAAGGCCGAAGCAAGTCACCCTCCAGCTACGGGCTAGGAGTACCAGCAATCGAGCTCCTGCTGTCGTGATGCTATCTTGACTCAAGAGCAGAGAGTGCGATGTCTTCTCCTTCGAGTCACCACTATTACTATTGTCGAATTCTTCATTCTTACATCTGTTTCGGTCTTCAGAGTAACTTGATTCTTCATGGCTTTGGCCTGGGAGGTTTGACCATGTTCGGATTCTACACCGCCGGAAAGAGCGCATGCCATGGACTTTTCTTTGTTCGCTGTTGTGGCTAATTCGTTGTTCGGACCCAAAAGTGTCCATACTTTTGGCACAGCGTCCCATTCCTTTGTCTACTAGGACACCGTTCTTGAAACTCAACATCGCTGCAGCGTGTACTCGTACCATGAAGACGTTGATTCATAATAGACCACTGTCGGTATTTGGGACTACTCAAGCCGCCTGGAACATGCATCAACCGCAAACGACAAACTCTCTGCTGAAGAGACCGCCGATCGGATCGCCATTGTCGACAACGGTATATGCGCAACCTGCAGCAGCGAGGCCTCCGATATTCAGCAAAACTACTCCATCATCGTCATCTTTAGGTGGCTTAGAACAAAACATACCGCCATTTCAGGCTTTTCTGCTGACGACGCCACCCCTCAAGCATGACCCAGACAAACCACTTCCGCCAACTCCTTCACATATACCAACGGTGGCCGATGACTATGACCCAAGCTGCAGGAGACGATCAAGCAGTGTATACAGTCGCGCACCGAGCTACTGGGCTGCCGACTCTATTGGATCCTGGCAGACGAACGATCTAGAAGAAATTTCGAGGATTGTAGTACCACCAATCGCCTATAGTGTTAGCGTGCCTGACTTCAAAAGTCAGGATGCATCACCGACATTTCTACAGCCTCGCAAATTCTCGCCATTACTTACTAGTCCTAGGATGAGCACTCAGACCATCAGCAGCTCCACCCCCAGCTCTCGGCCCACAACGACAACAATGCTTTTATCGACAGAGGGGCCGCGTCAGAAGCCCGTTGTGGTCTCTCTCCACGAGGCAACAGAGACGTTACATGCTCCTGGTGCTAAGATCTTATTGCCCGAGGAGTGGCGCGCTCAGGCAGGCAGGAAGACTACAACTGAGCCGCAAGGACACGTGCGAATGACCAGCTCAGGTATATTTGGCATGCATGCTCCACCTGTCGCTCCGATTGCATTACCAAGTACTGCCACCTTGATCGATAGACAAGGCAGAGTGCGCAGCATTGCCACACCACCTGCTACCATATCGCAATTCCTGGACGATTCCTTTCCACCCTTAGACAATCGGCTTCCTTCAGTGAATGCATTCCCCGTTGGAATTGGGCCAGCACGAGAAATGATACCACCGACGCCTAATATTGCAGAACACTTTTTTCAGCAACCAATGACTGACATCGATCACGACGAGCGGGGAAGACTGCAGGAAAGAGGTAGGCCTAGCTTCGATGTATCGAAGTACAGCTTCCCGGCTTCTCCTGAAACATATGTGCACGATCCATATCGCTTCCAAATGGGTGACACGCCGACCAGCACAGCTGAAGAGTACCATACTTTGCTCGCTCAGACCTACCAGAAACCATCACCTGCTAGCTCAGAATATGACTCAGATGATAGTGTTCGAAGACACATGAGGATGATACCGCAGCCGTTGTTTTCGGGCAAGCAGCTCGCTCGCAAATCAGGCGGTCTTCGCAAAGGATCTGGTGGCTCGCAGCACGGAGGGAGGCGTCGGAGCTCGATGGCGAGTCGAGGTTCAAATAGCTTCAATTTGCGCCTGTCAATGTCGCCGACAGGTTCACGGCGCGCAAGTGGCGACAGTGGAGGTGGCTTTGGAAATATTCCAATTTCACCGCCCTCGCAAGATACTCACAGTCCACAGAGCATATCTGTCGGAGATACAGGAGCCGCTCGCCCAGCAGAGTCTCGTCGCTACCATCGTGACAGCAGGTTGGAGTCAAAATACTACCCGCAGCCACTTCAACGAGCACATGGTACTGCGTCAACCAAGCAGAAGAAGGATAAGAATAAGAACAAGTCTAGACCGAGTTTCTCCGTCACTTCTGGCCGCGGCGTTGCAGCCTCGCACAGGTTCAATATATCCAAGAACAGCATGGATTCATCCATGACAAGCCCAACCCTCGGAACAGGTTATGCAGCGGTGTTGAACTCACCGGGAGCTCCACTACTGACCAAGTCCGTCATCGAAATGAAACTCCAAACACCATTATCAAGTCCCCAGTCTTCACCACTCGGTACCAACGCTTCTACGCCAGATCCACAATCCTCCACATCTGGACATCGCAAAGTACCATCCGACGAATCCCCCATACTCGGTGGCGATACCAAGCATTTTCTTCAACGAGTGGTTGCAATGAAAAGTATGAGAAGGGCCAATCATCACAATCATAACAATGATGATCGTAATAATGATGAAGGAGGAGGAAGCGGAAGAAGAAGAGGAAGAGGAAGAAGAGAAAAAGGAGGAAGACAATCTTCAACCACAGAACACGATCAAGATCGAGGCATCAGTCCTTCAGCTCATCGAGCCTCTCCAAATTCCCCCCATCTCTACCCTAGTCCTGTCAAACCCCAAAGACCCGAATTGCCGCATCTGGGCTGGTCTTATGATAAAAAGCTGGAGTTCGATCAAGCTGTAACGCCGCCAGGCACGCCTCTATCAGCGAGATCGAAAATCAATTTGATGCTAACGACGACGACGACGACATTGTCTCCGAAGAGGGCTGTGGACGAGTGTGAATATTTTCATGAGCAGGAGAGGCCGGAGAGTCCGATGGGTGGTGGGAGGAGAAAGGGGAGTTTATTTGGGAATGTGCGTGAGAGATTTGCCGAAACTAAGGCTCAGAGGAGGCGAGAGGATTTGAAGAAGATGATTCGGGTCGTGCCCAATGAAGGGCCAGCAGCAGCAGTGGCAGCATCACCAGTAGTGGTAGCAGCACCGGCAGCAGAGAGTGGAGATAAAGCTAGCGTCGCAACACCGGAGGGCAGGAGGATGAGCGTAATTTCGAAAAGGTTAAGTGACTTCAACTGGGTTTGAATTTTTTTGAAGAATACTAGGTACAATGTCAAAGTACCATAAGACGAATTCGCTCAAGAAATGTTATTGTTTTCAGACGCAAACATGGGCGACATTCAATATTTCGTGGTATCGTAAGTTGTTCCACCGCCAAACTCTACTTCTTGCCCATGTGCAGCGAGTGCTTGATCTTGTCCATAGCACCTTCCTTGTGAGCAGCAGAGCCTCCTGCAGCATGGTCGTGAGGTCCGCTCGATGCTGATCCAGTGTTGGCTGCTGTGTTATCTGCCACTTGGGCTGTTGATCGACATGTAGTTAGTAAATGATAATGATGATTAACAAAATATACAGGATTGCTGGCGATTGGAGACTCACACGTCGGTTGTCCAGCGCTGCTGCTCACACCTGGCTGACCAGCGTCAGAGTCGCGCTTGGGTGGCAAGTCTGGCACGATGTGGCTCTCTCCCCAGTGCTTCTCTCCAAGCCTCTCGCCGCCTGCAGTGGGAATGGCGTCGGGGTTCTCTGCCTTGCCGCTACCGCCTTTGTTCGGCTTTGCTGAGTGGTGGTGCTCATCGCTCTTCTCGTGCGTCACGCTGTTCTCGGTCGAGTCTGGATTCGACTGCTGGCGAGGCTCTGAGTCTCCCATTTGGTTAGCACTGGAGTCTGATCGTGGTTGGGAGATGTTGGTGTTGTCGAGGGGTCCACTCCTGCTGCTTTCGGTATAGTCTGGTCCCGTGCTGATCGAGTAGCCAGCAGCAGACGTCGGTTCGGTGCTGGCGAGGGCGGAGGGCTGGGTCTTGGTTCTGTCCGGGATGTCGGCAGTAAAAGCGGCAGTGTTTGTCTCATGATGGGCGTCGCCGGAAGCAGCTGCAACAGCTACGGCAGGAGCAGTGGCGCCGAGGCCGGAAAGAGCAGTGACGTTGCCTTTGTTCGACGCCGGCTGCGTGTCCTCAGCCCTCTTCTCGTCGGTGGTGGATTCAGCGCCAAGCCCCAGGAAGTGCTTGACCGTGTTGACGATGCCCTGCTGCTGCTGCTCGTCCTCGTTCTGCACGGGACTCTCCACGTAGGCTGAGCCGCTGACTCCGCCCGCGCCCTTGCCAATGCCTCCCGTGGGGTCGTCGGCTCCGGGATTGCTGGCCGCAGGTTGCTGGCGAGTGGTGGGTTGTTGGGGCTCTGATGGTGAAAAGTCCGTACCTGTTGTGCCTTGTTCTGCGCTGGGACCGCGGTCCATGCTCTGCTGGTTGACCTGCGTCGCCTCCTTCACGTATTGCGCGCCCTCCTTGTGGATCTGCTGGGAAGCGCTCTCCGATCCACGCGGGTCAGTCGTGGGGATACCGCCAACATCTGACATGTGCGCGGTTAGCCTGGTTGGCCTCGTGATTGGGAGGGGGTGTACGTACTGCTATCTTGGAGGGCAGACATGGCGTGGCTTGTGTTTGGTGGAGTGCGAGAGTTGTTATTTACAGCGGCAGGAATGTGATGGGGATGAGGTATAAGGTATATGGTATAGTAGTAAGGTAGGTAAGAAGATCAGGCAAGCACCGGAGCGATGGCGTGGGCGGTCAGCAGTACTTCTTATAGGTCGATATATGTATGGGCGCTGGTGCTAGCAGCCAAAGGTTCCATTCAGGTTGCGAGCGGCAGAACCTACGTCAAAGAGGAGGCCGCCATAGCCGCGCCAGGCTCTGTACCATATGATGATGATGGTGGTGGTGAAGATGATCATGATGATGATGATGATGACGATGGATTGCACGATACCTGAGGTACAGTACAGTAAGGTAGTATCAGTCAGCCGTTGGCCAACTGGACCGACTGTCCAGACGTGCTGCTGCTGCCAGACCACGCTGGTGGTCTTGGTCACAGGAGAGGCAGGCCGCACGCGTGGAGTGGTCTAGCGTGTTCAGTAACTTCAGATGTTGTTGATACATAAGGTACCTGGTCGGTAGAGTAGAACTGTAGTTCTAGAGTGGGCAGGTGGGGTGCTGTACGGACGATCCCTTCACGTCATTGAGGCGCCTCGGGAGAAAAGTGTGAGTGGCGGTGTTGCGTTGCGTTGCCTTTGCCTTTGCGTTCCCGTTGCCTTGCTTTTTCTAGTCGAGAGATAGCTAAGGTACATGTAGTTCTAGATAGAGCTTGTTTGCTTCTGTCGGTCCCAATGTCGATAGCCAAGCATTTCTCCCAAGAGAATAACAAAAGGTAAATACATGTTGTACCTTACCTCTGCAGGCAGTGCAGGCTACCGCTCGGTCTGAGGTCCGTCTAATAGACAGGGCAGGGGTAGGTTGGCAGGGTTAGGACCAGGCATCATCACTCTTCAATCATCACTTCATCAGCATCAGCAGCATCATCATCATCACCATCACCATCACCATCACCAATCGTGCAAGCTCCGGCCCAAGCGCGAGGGCGAACGAGAAACATCGGTGGCGCACTTTCGCAAAACGTCCTGCGCTGTACAGACAGTACTCGTTATGGCTTCCGTTTCTTTACAAACTGCGCCGTCTTCCCTGGCCCTCCACAATACAGACGCCGATTCTCTACTACAACTATAAATCATCATCTCCCTCTCTCTCCCCCTCTCTCTCACACACACTCACTCACTGCGCCGCGGCTCAAACACCCGAGTGAGCCGTCCTGTTTGGTATCTCAACCTCCTTGGCCGAGAAAGCGCCGCGCCATGCCATGATCATCTCGCCTCCTACACCATGATACAAAAATCCAAAAATGAAGATCAAAATCAAAATAACAATATACATTAAACCGGCAATTTGCACACGTGAAAGGAATATCGCTCTCGCCATCCAGCTCAGATGAGATTTGTGGCGAGCTGATGAGCAGGAAGAGAGACGAGAAGCACTACCTACTTCTCCGGCTTCTCACTCTTCCTCTTGCCCCAAATCGATCGTGATCTGCTTCTGCCACCACCTGCTGGCCGTTCGCCTCGAGAGTCTTCGGGTATCGGGGGTGCCTCGGCCTTCTTGTTGTTGTCCTTCTTCTCCGACTTGTTTTTCGCCGAAGCTTCCGTCAAAGATGTCGTGCCAACAGGGACATCGTCCATGTATTTCGCCTTGTAGATCCTGCAAAAGTCATGTTAGTCCTCAGCTATCAATCTGCAAGGGGACGGACGCATGTTGCACGCACCAGCTATTCCCGGCCATACTCATTCCCATATCGGCCGCTCTCCTATACAATGCTGCCGCCTTCTTGAGATCTTTCTTCACACCTACGCCCTGAGTGTAACAGAATGCCGCCTCGGCAAGCGCATCGACATCTCCCCACGAGCCCGCAATTTCGTAGCACCGGACTGCCAGGGGTTTGTCCTTGGTGCAGCCCCACCCGTTCATGGAAGAAATACCAAGCTCGTATATCGCAAGCGCGTATTGAGCCTTTCTCTTCTTCCTCTCTGCAGGATCGAGTTTCTTGCCATTGCCAGAAGTCGAATTGAACTTCTCCTCTGCATTCGCAACGTCCATGCCTGCACTATCAATGGCCTGCCTCAACCACTTGACCCCTTCGGCCTGGTTTGCTCGCATGCCCCACCCGTGACGGCACGCCAGCGCATAGAGCAGCATGGCCGTGGGCAGACCGGCCATGGCCGCCAAACGCAGGTGATATGTCGATTTGTTGGTCGCTCCTGCGTCATGAGCTTCGATGCCAATGTCGAGATGTTCTTCTGGTGTGATATCTGCTGACAGAGCTTTGCGATGGAGCGGCTTGATGGTGCGGTCCGTACTTTCCGTCTTCACCGAAGGTGATGACCGATGAAGTGACGCAACCTCTGACTGATAGTGCAATGATGCTACCTCGGATTGATGGAGTGGCGAGCGATCTAAGGACGTCTTCGCTGCTTCTTTCCCCTTTCCATGCGGCTCTGCCGAACGACTTCTTGCCGTATTGGGATGTAGCACAACGGTGCGACCTACTCGCGGTCCGCCTGACAGCGCTGGCGAATTGGAGGCGTCAAATATGGGACTGTCGGACTGATTTCGTTCGTGCCCTCGTCCTTCATGTGGATGCGCATGGCCGTGCTGTGTGTCCCACTCATATTGCTTCTGAATCCAGGAATCTCGGAATGCTGTCGATTCACGGTCAACGGGTCTCCCGCGAGGAAGCGCGTACTTTGCATAAGTGTAGGAGGACGAACTAGTACCGCCTGGTGTCATTTGCCCATCTTCCATGAACCCTCCTGTGAGATGTCCATTTAGACTGGGCGTCGCTCCATCTGCGAGATCCTCTCTGTGGAGGGAACTTCTATCACCTCTGCTCTCTGCCGACATGATATCACCGGAGTTGCCGCGAGACATAGCTGGTTTGAAAGCAGCCTCAGTGCTACTGCTCTGATCTGATGCTTGACGATGAGGTATTCCCGGTCTTTGGTCACAGGATGGCCGACTCTCAAACGAAGGTCGAGGCCGCATCGCGTCGAACGAGGGGGTGCTTCCAGAGCTGCTCATAGGCCGTGAGAAGTTGTTGAAGGTCAAGCCGGGTCCTCGCAGCTGTTGCGAACTATTGATGGACACTTCGGATGTCATGGAAGGCGACCTCTGTACCGGACGCATCCAAGGTGAAAAGGGCGATTGCGGGCGCGACATATTACTGCTGCCAGAGAACTTCCGGCCTGAAGTATGCCCTTGAGACCCATTTGCCGATGCAGCGTCTTCATCACCACTATCTGGCGGTACTGATCGAATGCTCTGAAAGCTCCTAGATGCTCTGGGAAAGCGTGGTGACTGGGGTGGTGCGAGGCCTCGTTCTCTATCTGATCGTTGTGATTGCAACGATCTTTGTGACCTCTGGGAGTCATTCGTCCTGGTCCTGGGATGGGAAGATATCGTGTCAATGCTATTAGTCAGGCTCGGTGGCACATTTGGCGAAGGTGCCTGAACGTTGACATTCGGCTCTACAGGTTCCGGTGAAAGGGCTCGCGGGATCCCGAAGTAATCTCCTGCGCTTTTAGCCTCATCGTGCGGGTCTTGCGTAGGACCTTCCTGGGCATCAAAGAAGGGCGTGGGCATCGCAGGCACTTCTGGCACTCCATCGTCGGTAATGTACGACGCTCGGTCCAAAGTGGGATAGAAACTCATCGGCCTTTCTCTCTCCGGACTGTGCGTAGCTAACTGGCCTCCGTGATGTGACTGTGGACTCGTCATGTCCTCTTCCTCCTCAGCCAGGTCGGTCATCCTACTCTGATCGCTGATTGAGCGAAAGAAGTCTGGCCGGTTCCTGAACTCTTGCTCCACCACCTTGTGGTCCAACCTGCTCACCCTCCGCCCTGCTTGTTGTTCCCTCTTCTTCTCCTCTGCCAGTTGCTGCTTCAGCAGCCGGCCCTGCATCGCAATGAAGTCCAGTGGGGACATGGCCGGCGGGGCTTCTCCTGCTCGCGGAGAGGGCAAGTCTCTTCCCAGGAAGGGCATGCGCGGCTTATCGAAGACCTCATCTTGTGACTGTTGGCCATTCCTCAAGTTCAGATGGTCGGGTCGCGGACCCATGGTGTATGTGCGGCGCGGGCGAAATGCTCAAATTCATGTGTCGTGCTGATGATGTGCAGCAAATGAGCATGTATACGCGACGACAAGTCTTGTCCACCGCACTTCAGCCCGAAGCTGAGAATCTGAATAGGTTGTGTTGTAGGGGGGATATGTGCGACCGGACCAGATGTCAATGGCGCTTCCAGTGGTGGCAGTGGTAAGGTTGGTAGCTGTGTAACGAAAGACGGGCGGCGGGTGTATCTACGCGGTTGGAAGAATGGGATGGTGCTAGTGGACACGGCGGTAATGAGCGAACGACGCGGCGAGAGTGGAATGGTGATGGCGAACGGTGTATGCTGCCGCAAGCAATACACAGTTGTCAGAGTAGGGTACTGTAGTAATGCCTCCTCCACAAGGACCACAACCACCACCACGGGCAAGGGCAAGGGCGAAACACGCGCTGGGCTGGCCGACTCCTTGGACTGCACAGCACACTGAGCACAGCACACACGCACGTGATGGCCCAGCCTAGAGCTAACCACAAACGACAGTCGCCCGTAATTTGTCCAATGAAAACGTCCGTGCTGCTTCATCGTGCTGCAGCCAAGCTCTCGCTAGACCCTCCCGCGAGGAATTGCCGTAGACCCGTTTTCCATCGTACTGTTGTATGTGTATCAGACTATCTTCAGTGCTTGTCCGTATCCATCGGAGGTTTGCTGCGACTTCAATCTCGTCGGCGCCACTTTTGCTACGCGTCGCTCTGACGGTGACTGAAAAAGTGCCATGGCATGGACGCCGTCCGCGATTCACATCTGTCACAGTCTCACAGAAAGTATTTTTGTGGCACACGCGATTCCGCGCAGACTAGGATCGCCGACGCAGGTCCCATCTGTGGAGATGCGCCACTCTATATTTGGTCAAGGGTTCATCGAATGCTTTACTTGTGTCGACAACGACGCCTCGCCTCGTACTTTCAACCTTCTGGACAGTGCAATACGCCAACACGGCGGCTTTGCGACACGGATAATGGACAACAGCTGAGGCGAATACAGGCGTGGCAACTACTGAATGGCGATCATGGCAGGTCAAGAATGGAATGGCTCTTGTCTTCATCCTCTGAAACGTCGTAGCTTGCGATGTACCTGCAGATACATGCGAGTACGATGCATCAAGTGCTGCTTTCGCAGAGTATTGGCGCATGCGAATATGCGAATAGGACACACATGTGCACGAAGAGGGGACAAATCGATTGGCTCATACCTATCTAGGGAGCGAGGAGAGCGGTATACCTCTTCCTGCCTGAACAATGATAGGAGGTCATCTCTCCGCCTCACGCCTGGATGCCGTATCTCCACTGCTGTATTCGAAATTGGGCTCTTTAGCTTCTGCCTTGAATATGTCATTTGCCTTCGTATTGAGCCCATGGACATTAGTAGCTCTTAGCCACAGCGTCTTGCTTCGCCAATTGTGCCAGCTTACGTACAATCTCCAGAGCAAAACTGTCGTTCTTCTCTCAGGTCTCTAAAATTGAGTGTCTGCGGCATTACAACGCATATCGTCAGGCAGGTGGCAGGACACCAGAGGCTGTCAGCGAGGTGATTGTGGGCGTCAAGCTTGGAACAACTCGTCATCTTTGAGGCGCAGAGAACGACGCTCTTCTCGACGAATTTCCAAGCCTGTCACTGAGGTTATGAAGCGGCATGCCAAGAATAAGATGTGCGATTGTCGCAGCTTCGACATCTGTCCATCGCCGTCAACACCATCGCACAGCTTGTCAGCGCTGATGGATTAGACGACACGGAGAGGCTGCGCGCGAAATTGCTGCCACAAAGACCGCTGCGTCGTGTCCGTTCAGAATCGTCGGCATTTGGCCCATCACCATAGTCGTACACAAATGGCAGGATATAGCAGGGGATTACTGAGCTGTCTCATCATCGTCTCATCTCGCTCAGCAGGATGAGGTGACAAGACCTCAGCTATGTGCGGCATAGCACGAAGCTCTGTATGCGTGGCAGACGAGGTTGGCGCCAGAGTTTCCTGCTTCTCTTGTTGCACAGTCAAAAAAACTTGGCTAAGGTATGCACGCTGCTTTCTTGTTCTGTTCCACATTCGCCTCTTTGTTTCCCTGCTGGACCCTTCATGGCAGCGACTGCGCCTAGGTTCCGAGACTGCTGAAGTATAGTAGGTAATAATAGGTCAACATCAGAGTGTCGCTTACGAAGTGCAACAATACCTGTTCTGTTCATACCTAAGGTACCTTGAGAAGTAAGAACTACCATTACTCAATTTTGACTTCACTCACGCGGCCAAGCCCGCCGCAGATCACTTGCCGACCTCAAGAAGTCACCACAACATCGAAAAAAAAACGGCAAGGCGGGAAAAATGTTCATTATCTCCCAACGCGGGATCGACTGCACATTTGTTAGATTGATGTAGAGACCAGTGTCTGAATTGATGAAACTTACACCGCGGGCCTCAAGATAAACGGTTGGTTCAGTTACAGTCTTGCGCTCTTCCAGCTGAGCTATTGAGAGTTACATGATACTGTGTACCATAATAGCTTTAAGATGAGTAAGCAGAAATTTGTTAGCAATATATCCTTCCGCTTGGTATCAGCACAAGTGAGGGTGCAACGCGGCCTACAAGTGTAGCCTCTCCTCACTACATGTACTACTCAATAGATTCGAGCGTTTGTCCCTTTCTGTCACCCCGTAAACTATTCGCTTCTCAATACATCTTGACGACAAGTATAGTCATTTAAAGTCAGGCGCGCCAACTTTGAATCAAAGTAACGAGCAGCTACCTATCAGGTTGATATGCCTTAAGCTAGGTAGAACTGTTACATTGCCAACGCTTGTCATGAAATCGAGCTGCAGAGCAAGCGACAGATTCTCTGCCTTAAGATTCACGTATATGGTACATCCTTAACTATGCTAAGACAAAGAGGCCTACCTTCTCGCTTGCTGAGTAACTATGCGCAAGAGGGTCTCTGATAAGAGACCTCTGGAGGAGTGCATTTTCGGCTGAAAAATGGCTACACGCCCGTGGTAAGCATGATCTGGATTCCATGCATCGGCATCTGGCCTGCTTGTGCCATGCAATGCGGACCCCTGATAGTCTTGTATCGAGTCCTGCGAGTTTCGTTCGCAGGCTTAGTTCAGTACAATGACCGTGACCATTTCGAGAAGCCCCTGTGAAGCTCGAATACGCTGTTAGGATGAAGCATCACCAGATAGTATTGACAGATGAATATGACTTTATCTCATCGGCACAGAAATCCAGCTAACGCGACTCCAGACATAGGCTGAGTGCATTATCGGAAAGTTCTCTTCTCACGACGCGAGCCTATGTGTTCGCCACTTCCTGCAAATATCTGTGTTGCGGGAGCAAGCATCGTCGTTCTGTGCTCCTAGTCACGAGAAATGATCCGGCAGCCCGCTGCTGTTGAGTCTGCCATTGTACTCGCACAATCTTGTTCCGGCAATTGATGCTGGTGTTCATGATATTCCATCAACAGTGATGATAGGTAGCGAAGAGAGTGAGAGCTGGAGATGGAGTGGCGGCTCGCTCCGTCACGCGACGCGGACCGCGAACTTCTTGAGCTTCGTCCCTCCCTCACGCTCACCACGACATTTACTTTCGCTTTGCGCCAGAACGAGTAACACGCCGATCGAACCTCGCACCATCTCCTTCACGACGACATATTACTACTTGAAACGTCCGCCAGTACTTCCGCTGCTCGAAAGACTTGCGCCATTCGACAACGACAGCAGTGACACTGGCGACCCACTTCGACACGGCGACATCACCTCCAACTGCGACAACTGATGATAGCACGAACACCGCTGCCAGCACTCCGGCGGTGCGGCAACCACCGCCACCACCGAAATGCCGGCCTTTGGTGAAGAGACTGCTGATGCGCCAGGTCTTGCGCCACCCGAATACAATGTGCTCAAGCAGCGTGTGGACATCGACATCGACTTCCCCAACAAATCGCTGAAGGGCAGCACCGAAATCACCATCCAGCCACTTATCAAAGACCTGCGCACTATCAAACTGCACTGCCGGCAATGCAGGCCGACGCAAGTGCAAGCCAGCGGTATCACGGCCAAGTTCGAGTACGACGATCCGTATCGACGGACGCGAATCGGTGACAAGACCACCGTACACCAGCATGGAATGCTCAAGTCGAGGATCCAGAGTTCACTACGACCCTCTCCCGAACCCCACCTCGCAATCAGTCTGCCTTCGAGGTTGAAGATCCAGGAACTGCGCGTGGACCCCGCGACAGCGCTGCCCATCTCCGAATATATGCCTACGGCACTGAAGCAGGACTCTGAAGCTGTCGCGGTGGCGGATACACCTATAATTGAGAAGCTGCAGCAGCAGGTTCCGCAATTCGCGCCCATCAAGCTCACAATCGAGTTTGAGCTGGATGCAGATCGAGAAGGCATTCGTTGGGTGGGCTGCGATCCCGGCGATCAAAGATATCCTTACCTGTATACGCGTTTGGAGCCGTGGGCCGGAAGCACATCAAGTATTTTCCCGTGCGTGGATGATGCGACGAGTAAATGCACTTGGGAACTTGCGATACGATGTCCGCGGACGCTGGGAGATGCCTATAGAACACCGAAAGTGGAGACTTCTGTGCCAAATGGACATGTCGAAGCAGACGGCGACGTGGAGATGACAAATGGCGATGATGTGATGACGCGTCCGGAATCAAAATCGAAGCAGGAGAATGGAGAAGAGTACTTGATTGACTTGGCTGGAATGGATGCTGCAATGGAGTTGACTGTGCTGTGTATTGGTGATCAGTCGGAAGAAACCGCAGATCCCGAGGACGACACACGACACACCGTGACCTTTATTTCGAGCGACGCCGTTACTGCACGGCATGTTGGCTTTGCCATAGGACCCTTTGAGCACGTCGATCTTACAAACTTTCGTGCAACTGAGGAAGAGGCCAAGCTGGGTCAGACTGCTGTCAAAGTGGACGCGTACTGCTTACCTGGACGCACAGCGGAAGTGGAGAATACTTGTTATCCTGTCTGCCAGGCCGTTGACCACATTTCCGTTAATTGCGGACGCTTCCCGTTCTCTACCTATCAAATGCTGTTTGTTGATGATATGGTCGACAATACTGCTGGCGCGGCCGGACTCACCATCTGCAGTACTCGTCTTCTTTTCCCATCAGAAATTATCGAGCCGCTTGATCGACACACGCGGATACTGGTTCGTGCGGTCGCGGAACAATGGAGTGGCGTCAATATTGTGCCCAAAGATTCTTCAGATGCGTGGGTGACTGCCGGTATCACAGGGTTCTTGACCGATGTGTTTATGAAGAAGCTTGCCGGCAACAATCAATACCGGTGGGAACAGAAGCTCGCGGCCGAGAAGGTGTACGAGCTTGATGTCGACCGTCCATCCATGGCGCAGCTGGGCTCCTTACTTCATCTGGATCCTGCTATACGAGATTTCTTGGACCTGAAGTCAGCAGTAGTACTTGGTATTCTTGATCGACGGCTGATCAAGGCCAGCGGATCAACAGGTGTGCTCCGCATCATTAACAAGATATTCCTCAACGCCAAGACTGGCGCTCTCAGTAACGGCGAGCTTTCAACAGCTGACTTTCAGCGTACCTGTGAAAAGTTAGGTCACAACAAGCTTGAGTCTTTCTTCCGCCAATGGGTTTGGGGGTCCGGGTGTCCCATTTTCTATGTTCAGCAGCGCTTCAACAAGAAAAAGCTCGTTGTAGAGATGACCATCTCTCAGAGACAGCTCGAGCGGCAAACAAAGCCCGCTTTCGAGGCTTCAAACTTCATGCGTGAAGTCAAGGAGCACATTCAGGAAGTATGGGCACCAGAAGTGCAACCGGTCTTTACAGGACCAATGACCATCAGAATCCATGAAGCCGACGGCACTCCTTATGAGCACATTGTCGAGATCAAGGAGCCGATCACGAAATTAGAAATTCCATACAATACGAAGTACAAGCGACTGAAGCGAAGTCGACTCCAGAAGAACAGGGCTGAAGCAGCTAATGGCCACGTCAACGACGAAGACGGTCAGAGCGCCTTACTGTATTGCTTAGGTGACATCTTGGCCACCAACGAAGACAAGGAAGAATGGAAGCTAGTAGACTGGTCTGCCGAGGACGAAGAGAAGATGAATCAAGAGTCTTATGAATGGATACGTATGGACGCCGATTTCGAGTGGATCGGAAAGATTCATCTGGTCATGCCGCTGTACATGTATATCTCACAGCTGCAGCAAGATCGGGACATTGCGGCACAGTACGAGTCGATGCGGTACCTGCTTGCCTCGAACCCACATCACGTTTCGCTCACTATTCTTTTGCGAACATTAATGGATGAGCGATATTTCCATGGCATTAGAGTCATGGCTGCGGAGGGCTTGGCGATGCTCGCAAAAGATAGGCTCATGGACATCGGTAAGCATCACCTGATGAAAGCATTCGAATGGTTCTTTTGCGAAACGGAGGGCAATGGGACTGTGATGCCCAGGCCCAATGACTTCTCCAGCAGAATCACCCTCATCATGCAATGCGCCATACCTCAAGCTATGGCAAAGCTGCGAGACGAGGAGGGAAAGGTGCCAATGGATGTACGAGAGCTGTTCCAAGCTCTTCTTACCCACAACGATAACGCCAATCCTGACATATCTGACTGCCATTACGTGGCCACGCTCATGAACTGCTTAGCAGACTCTTTAGTGGCATCCAAGTGGGACGGCGGCAAGAAGAAGGAACTTGCTGCACCTGAACCAGAAGTACCACAGTCTTACACTTTCGAATTTGGCGAAGACGAGGAAGATGTTGGCATGACGGATGCTGGTGGGCCAGTCAAAGACCTCATTGACTTTGACGAAGAGCCTGTTGACCCAGACGCGCCATTCACGAAAAGCGCCATTGATGCCATCGAGCGGCACCGTCGACTGGACGAATACGTCGTGACCTATCAGAATCTCTACTCGGTTACTGCAATTCAGTGTCTTCAAAAGCTAGTCAAAGCAGGTGTCGTGAAGGACAAGACGGTGGAACTGATGCAGTACACCAGCCACAGCACAGCAGACAACGTTCGGCTGGAAGCTTTCCGATGTATGAACGAAATAGGTCTCACGAGGAAGCCAGCTGTGATGAAACACATGCTGCATTCTCTGTCTGATGACCCATCTCCGTACTTTCGCGACCGCTTGACTCGTCACTTTGGCGAAGCTCTTGGCCACGTCGCTCTCGGCGATAATGAGCCTGAACAGCCAGCACCTGGCCTTATTAACGATGGCGGGTTGATACTGGAAGAGGCTCAGAGCAATGAAACTAGACGTATCGAGGCGACCAGAAAAAGCACGCCCGAAGGTGCTATCGCTGCCCTGAAACTTGCATTTGCCAATGACGAGACATTCAAATGCGCTCTTTGGTATGCAGTAACGTCGCCATATTTCACGCTCGACGAGGTTGCGGCTTTTTGCGATGTTGCAGATCTGATGTTTGATGCCGTAACCTCATTGGCCTTGACAATCAAGTATCCCCTGCCATGGAAAGTCGAGCACGTCGGCAAGGGCAAGTTGCGCTTCTATACCCATGGTAAGCAATACCGGACGACGCCGGCCCGGAGTATTGGTCTTTCGTGGGACGCGTATCAAGACTTGGAAGATCACGGCCTTCGTTACACGGGCCCACTCTCTGAGGAGACAAAGAAGGAACTCAAAAACAGAGAACAAGCAAAAACCCTCAAAATCAAAATCGCACGACTGGAGCGAGAACAAAGAGAGCGTGAAAGTATGGAAGCGACAATTGCCTTACAACAGCATGCCTCCTACATCATGCCGCCTCCTGCTGCTCCTGCTTCGATTCCTCCTACGCCCATAGACCAAAAGTCTGGCTTCAAGCTAAATCTCGGTGGTCTGAAGCGCAAGGCTAGTGTCGACATCAGCGCTGCATCGCGTGAAGCTAGTCCCAAAGTCGTCAAGATTAACAAGTCTTCAACTCCGGGCGGAGGAGCAACGCCTACGATCAAGAGACGTGGTTCCACATCTAGCAAAGCCGGAAAGAAGGGTGCTCGCTCTCCTGTGGTGCTCAACCTTGGTATTGCCAACTCCAGAAGAGCTTCAGACATCATATCGAAACCTCCTACACCCGGAAGATATCCTAGCGGTCAACCACCTGCGAAGAAGATAGTACCAGTCAAAGGCGGTGCGCAAAGTCGACAGAACTCAATCTCGATTGCTGCCGGAGGACCATCTCCTGGGCCTTCTGCGTGGAGTCCCGTGCCGCCCAGTCTAACTTCACCGGGTGGAGGCGTGAATATGAATGTTGGCGGATTTAGAAGTTTCGGCGAATCTTCTGCTGCTCCTGGCCTCGCAACATCTGGCAGCGGAGGCGGTGTCAGCATGTCTCCTCCTCCACCAGCCTTGTCCACTTTTCGCTCCTTATCCGGCGGTAGTGGTGAAGTTGCTACTCCTGGCGTTGTGAGTACCGGGTTCAGAAGTCTGAGTGGAGAAGCTCCTAGTATTAGTCCGCCTGCACTTGCTTC
Source organism: Mycosphaerella sp. Ston1 (assembly GCA_000504405.2). Classification (NCBI taxonomy): domain Eukaryota; kingdom Fungi; phylum Ascomycota; class Dothideomycetes; order Mycosphaerellales; family Mycosphaerellaceae; genus Mycosphaerella; species Mycosphaerella sp. Ston1. Next base: position 121,846 of record KZ105512.1, read on the forward strand.
ACCCAGTGGTCTTGGGCCAGGACATAGTCACACGAATCCTTCACCAAATGGGAGTACAGTGAAGAGTCTGACGAGCGAGCCGCCAAAGAAGAAGTTCACGCTCAAGTTGGGGGTGAAGCCGAAGGCTGAGCCGCCTTCGCCATCTGGGTAGAAGCCGGATGAGCACTCTTCGGACAACGGTAGAAGGTTAGAGTCATAATCTATTGAAAGTTGATAGTAATACCTCCTTGAACCATGAAAATGGGAGGTTCAGTGATCATGCGCTGGACCATAAAAGTGACGCTTGCTTGCTTGGAGCGGTGATGAAGTTAAGTGCCACAAGGTAGATGCAACTATATGTAGCTCCCTCCGTACGGATTAGATTTGCTGATACCCACACCTTTCTTTGGCCTGTTCTGTCCGCACAATTCGGTCCTCATCAGCCATCCGAATCTCGACTCGAACTTCGGATATGGTAAAAGGTTCGATCAATAATGTACACATCGGCCTTGTGCAGTGATAGAATGACCAATGATCATTACAGCATTCATAGAGGTCAGCGCGTTCTAGAGTTCCGAGACTGGGTCCGATGGGTTCTCAACTCGGGAAAACACTGTAAATATGGGCGAAATGGTGCGATTCCAGTAGATTTGGCTTGGAACTTCGGCATTGGCAATTTCGTCCTCCTCATTAGCATTGGAGTATCCCGTCGTCGGAGACGCCTTGGGCTGGTCATACATGACGATTGATCCACTCTCTCACGTCCCACGCACGCAAAGTTGCATTCTATGTAGATGCAGCTGATAAGGTGCGAACCATGGCGGTTCGTTGGCACTTTCAGTTCGTCCCCACCATTGTGACTCATGCTCGGCCTCCCTTCAGCAGGGCAGGACACAAAATGAGGTCGAACCGGGAGCTCGTGGAGCAAATCCACAAGCACAGCAACCAGATACCGTGCTTGTGTACTGGTGGACCCTTTTCGCTGCTACGCAGACTCTTTAGGGCCATGGGAGGACGTTACAGTCAGGTCGTCGGCTTCTGAATCTGCGCATTCTGCCTCTCTTCATCAGGCCATTCAACATCGATCCTGTCAGGCACATCACCAGTCAGACCTGTATCTCCCTTCGCCTGTCCCTTCAACATGAGCTTGACAGTTCCTGCTTTGGTCTTGTCCAACAGTCCTACGCCCGCGCCCGTCTTCTTGTCCATCAACCACCGTTCTGCGCCAATCGAGACATCGTACTCTTCCCTAATGGGATTCCCCATCACGTTGCAGAGGAAGCTGGGCACGTACAAGACATTGCGCAGGACGACTTTCGAGTTCTTGGGGCCCTTGTTCCTCTTTGCAGCTTCGCCGTAGAGTTTGCGCACTTCGAGCTCAACGGATCCAATGCCCTCGACTGGTGATGAGTCGCCGATACTGCTGCCGATGTGGGAGGTAAGTGGTCTGAAGTCGGTAAACCAGTCGCGGTGGTTGGCGACGTGCACGTTGGATTCAAAAGACCAGATCCAGTCGATGTTGTAGGCTGCACCGGTAGGTGGCATTTTGCACGATGACACGCTCGTCAGCGGACATGTATGTATTATGAGGTACGAGTTGATATTAAGATACAGTAGATCTTCTACTTGGTGGGGCGGCCTTTAGAACTAGAACTAGAACTAGAATTATTCTAGAACACATCCTGGCAAAACCTTCCTCCTTCCCAGCAACCTCATGTCCTCAGACTCCTCACCACCTCAGGAGTACAGGAGCATCAAAGCTCAAGCAAGCATCGCGGCTTACTTTGAACTTCTTGGCACGATGATGCGAGAGACATCCAGGCCCCTTCCGACTAGTATTCCAACTCAACGCTTATGACTATATCACAGCACACAGAAGTATGGGCACTACCAAGGCTGCGGCTGCGCCTAGGTGTGGTCGTCGAGCTTTGATGGGTTGCATCTCGCGGGTTGTGTAATATGTCCTCCTGGTAGGCCTGACAAGAGAGTGGTGGAGACGATCGTGAACTGAATGGACTTGCGAGTAGAGACCAGGTCAGCTGTTACATCTTTCTGTCTTCGGACACGTCGACAATGGAGTTGAGCTTCGATTGGCAGGAAGAAATTAAGTGGCGCAATGTGAGCTGTGAGGTGGCAGTGAGTATGAAGTGAAGCTTGAATTTGATGCGTGCGATGAAGTGAAGCTGAAGCTGAAGCTGAAGCTGAAGCTGACGACTGGAAGAAGTGCGCTTGCTGAATGATTCGCATTCACTTCCAGTGTCAAATGCTGCCCTGCGAGTAATTCTGTAGCTCTCCGCCCTCGCAGTACTCCATCGACACGTCTGCCTCCGGCTCCACCACTACCGTCAACAGTCTCGACTCGCCCATAGCAGACACCAGCTCGAACACTGATCAGAACACCCAAGATGCAGATCACGAAACTCTTTCTGTTCGCTACTACCCTCGTTGGCGCGATCGCCGGAGACTTGACCTACTACGCAGACGGCCTGGGTGAGCAATACCCTCTCCCAGTGCATTCATTGCGTCCTGCTAAGGTATCGACTCGGTAGGCGCTTGCGGCATCACAAATGCTGAGTCTGACTACGTTGCCGCCATCGGCCATCACATATGGGACACTGCCCAGACCAGCTCCAACCCAAACGAGAACCCTTATTGCGGCAAGAAGATCGCGGCCACGCTCCCAGCAACTGGGAAGACGGTCATAGTCACGATCGTCGACAAGTGTGCAGGATGCAATGACGAGAGCCTTGACTTCTCGGGTGGGGCCTGGGATGATATTACCAACAGCGCGGCGCCCACTCGATTTGAGGGCCTCCAATGGCACTTTCTCTAGATATCGTTTGAGTCTCTCGGCGGCAACACTGTGATGACGATTACGTGAATCGGAACGGGACTTTCTCCAAGTCGTCTCTCTAGTCCAGCGAAATTCACAGCGATCGGTGGTGTTGCAGTGGATGCGCTCTGAGAAGTTGCACTTCGAAAGACGCCAGCGCGGTCTGTGGATGGGAAGTAGCCTCGTACAGGCGGTTGGGTTTTGAGACTGATATAGAATGGGTACCTCAGAGCTTTACATCCCTCTGTGCAACGTGATATGCTCTGAGCCACCTCATATTCGTTCCTGAAGAAAAGTGACCTGCACTCTGAGCTGAGCTGTTAGATACTTGCACTTCCAAGGCAAAGTATTCACGTCCACCAGTAGAGATCTGTACGACACTGACTCAAGTACAATCTACCTGAATTCATCACATCCCACACAACGTAGCACTATTCCGCCACAGAGAGGTTCTAGCCTGGAATGCACAAAACCTGGGAACGCGAGACCTATTCAAGCAGGTTCCAGTTCTGCCAAATGACCATAGCACTCATCGTGTAGACCATAACAAGGCGTGTCGACTCACTGGACACGATCGGACGGCCTGGTCGGGAAGGGCAGTCGATTGTGTCCAGCATGTGAAGCCGGCTTCCTAAGCGTCATGTACCACTTCCAACACGTTCGATGCGTACGACCAACCATGAGCGCAGCCAACAACAGATCACACTGTTTGTACTGTACGTGCATTCCGGTATGGCTTGTGACGAAGTACTCGTGATATCCGTAGCCCCTTCGCGGATTGTGCGTCGCCGTAACTTCACCTAGAAGTTGCAACCTTGATTCTCAAAACGCCACTTCTTCTTTATCATCACCACGACAACAACAACAGCCGCAACTCGATCCTGCTTCCTCTTCGACTCACCCACAACTTGACTTCCTTCAACAACCACAACCAGCACCTGCGACTACCTTGCTGCAACATCTGCATCTGCGTCTGGATTTCTGCCGCTGTTTGCTGCTGCCACAACATATCGTCTCCTGGCACGTGGCAAACTTCACCTCGAGCTGCATTGCGAAGGCCCCAAAGACCTTGACCGATCTGGACAGCAGACATTTGTCCAATCCTCCAGAGTCGTCGGCAATTATCACCAACAGCCATCCATGCACATAGCCAGCAGGCCCACCTGAGATAATACCCTCCGAGCTTCGCCACAATGCCGCCGAGCATCTACACCAAGCACAACGAGAAACACGGGAGCGGAAAGGCGCTTTTCCTGATCGTATCGGTGGTGACGGCGGGACTATGCAGTCTGTATCCGGTAGCTTGTTTCAAGAACTACAGCGCCAAAGAGAAACGCAAGCAGAAGATGAAAGCAGCGGAAGAGCAGAACCGCAAGAAATCGGCAGACGCGTACCGTCCTCCAAAGCAAGTTCGACATCGATCTTACTCTCCCGTCGCTCATCTACCTCCTCAACATCGTCGCCATTCTTCCTCGAGACGCCCGCACGAGAGCCGCCACGGCAGCCGCCACCGGAGCAACTAGGAGAACGAAGAGTCTCCCGAAGCGGGTTCTCGCTCTCACACGGGGCACCGGTCGAACGACCAGAGCCTGGACCAGGATCGCCAACATCGCCATCATGGCCACGCACCTCCACGGAAATATCATCACAGCTCCTGGGACGGCGTACTGGCACCGATGCCAACCTTCGTCGTGTAACTCCAGATTCGATACAGCAATATAGCTCGGACATGAGGTCACTGCTGGCGAAGACACCGTTAACGATGCCACACGCGCTACCACCCAATCTGACCATTGCACAAACACCCGGTTCTAGTTATTCCCGTCACTCAGCCAATTCTATATCGTCGATCACCTCGAACGAGTCCTACGCGAGCAGCTTTGCCTATAGTGTTCGGAGAAGCAAGCCGGACCTAAGACTGCTCCGAAAGGGCAGCAAACCTTCGCAACATCTCAAACCAAAGCCATCAATCCTCAAGCCAGCGCCAGCGTCAGACGGCCGACGCTCGCCTTCATTCTACCAACCTAGGGTAGTCGAAGACACTGGAGTCATCGCGTCGACTTCTGAAACTCGCACGCCGTTGTCACACACAGAGATGCCAGTATCCCTGACATTGTCCGAGTTGCTGACATCAGACGTAAAGGTCAAGCCTGTCCAGAGGGTAAAGACGTCTGTCTCGCATACCATACATTCAAGGCGAAAGGGGCATGCTGCTGCATTGAAGCCCGCCATATCGAATCTGACGCTGTCTCGGGCGACTCCACCCAAACAATTCGTTGGCTCTACAGGGCCGATCGAGCTACCACATCGCCCGCCACCAAAGGCTTCTCGACAATTACGCTTTGATGAAACCTCGCACAGTACGTATAGCAGACAATCGTCGCCTCGTGGCTTCGCGATGAACAGCCACCTTAACCTGGCAGATTCAAGTACAGGATTTGGAAAGAACAGTCACATCGGCGCACGGAATGATAAGAAGCACGATCCAGATATCACGCCGCCCGAGAACGAAGCCGATGCATATGGGGACACGGTCTTCCAGTACGGCGATTCATACTTTCACACCTTTGATGACAACTTGAGGTACAATAAGGAGCTTGTACCCGCACAGACACGAGCTAGTGGGAGGTTTCGTTCTGTAGTCCAGGTCATATCCGCGGCGACATCGCGCAGGTCAACACAGGTTGCAGAGCCTATAGCAAAGGCTGCAGTTGGAGTTTCACTGGCATCAGCTCCGAAGAAGAGGCCTTCAAGTGCATTGTTCGGTCTTTCGAGGAAGTCGGCAGTCAAGGTGGAAATGGACGATGAGACATTAAGCGGAGATCATAATGCTCGTCTGTCGAGATCTAAGGGGAGGAGATTTGGCACACCAGAGACTTCGCCCAGGCCGACACCTTCACCGATGCCAGAGACTCCCATCATCACGCTGGACACTTCAACCTTACTGGACAGCGATGGAGACCGCAAACGATCCATTGTGCCAGAGCTCCGGATCCCTTCATTTTTTCCTCGACCAAAGATGCGCCGCTTCGACAGTGAGTGGTCCTCATGTCCTTCTCCCGGCCATGCCTCACCAGGATCCAGCGAGGCAATGTCAGAATCGGGCTCTACATCACCGTACCCACATCGACCGCGGCATCAGCGCAGGTCTTCCTCGGAAGCGCTCTCTCCGATGAGCCTCACGCCGATGGGTATGACTCGGAAGCCGCCTGTTATACGACCCCGAAGCCCGCACACTGACTATGGGGAAGCAAAAGCCACAGAAGGTCGTCTGTCACCAGATCTCACGCCAGGCCTTGCAGCAGCACCAGGAGCTGGTCACGAATCACAAGCGTCCAACGCACAGAATCCCGCGAAGGCTCTGGCTTCCACATCCGTAGCCGAGTCTGGAGCAGTTCGCACCAAGGCGAGTATGAATCAGATGGTAGTACGCTCAAACAGCATTCTCAGAAGAAAGCCAAGCATGTGGAAAGGCGTGATGCATAGGCTGCGCAAAATGTCGTCCCTGGGAGGTTTTCGTGAGCAAGAAGCAGTCAGCAATGATTGGAAGACATCGGTACATAAACGGTCTTCGGTAATGCCCAGGATATCATTGCCAAGCATCAGTCTTCGGGCGTCTCGATCTTCAATCAACGTGCGCAATGGAAGACTGGCGCCGAAGGTGTCTCGGAATAGCCAGCTCCGGCGGGAACAGAGTGATAGCGATGATGAGGCGCTTGTCGAGCATGAGAAGACGGCAGATCGTCCTGGAGACAGCCAGAATACTTCAGACCTTCCGATGCGAATAGCAATCAGACCAGAGGACCTGATTGTGACCGAGTTTGAGCAGACGCCATTCAGCAAGCGATATTACGACGCTATCCGTGCGGAGCAACAAGGTATCCGAGCGCTCATGGACGAAACCATCGAGCAAGACGATGAAGCAGATGACGAGATTGTGCTCGGTTTCGAGCAGAATGTGCCCGATCACCTTCCGAGCAGTCCTGTTTGTCCTCTCAATCCGAAGCACAAAAGCGGCGGCAAAGCCATCTGCCCGCTGCATGGGAAGTATAAGAGGCCAAAGTCTTTACCGAGTCCGCGGCACAAGGTGGAGATCGTCTTCGACACGAGAGAAGGGCGGCTCGACGCTAGGGCTTCGAGCATAGGGGGTGATGGGGCAGATTTTTTCCGCGGTCAACTGGAAGGAGACTCGTACCCATCATCTGCCGGCCTGGAAAGGCGACGCCTGCAGACCTCCAGCATGGGCAGCGATGGAACTGAGTCGATTGTGGTGCAGCTGCGTGATGTTCGATCCCGGCCTAGACGGCGCCGGCTGGAGCAGCGAAGCTCGGAACATCGTGGTCGGAGCTTGAAGCGAGGCGAGTCGGCTGTAGATATTCGGCGACGGCGCCACCAAAAGGCGCGGAGGTGTATACAGCCCTAGCTCCAGTGGTAGAGTAGTCACGACAAGCGGGTTACAGGTAGTTGTGGTATCAATAATATACTGTGGTATTGAATACGGAAGCAAGAAGGCGCAAGGCTTCTCCCGAGCAACTGGCCAATGGCATGGCCCGAGCTTGACCCGTCTTGTCGCATGCCCATCGACCTAAGGTTACTGGGGTTTCCTTTTCGTACAGAATACATAGCGTCTAACCAATCCACCGCTGGAGAGGCGGTCATGATAAGATTGCCGTTGTGGGACTTCAAAAAGGGCCTGGGTCACTGCGGAATGGACGATAACAGCCTCGCGCAAGTTCTCATTCATGCTAACAGAGAGTATATATATATGATCACCAATCGAAACTTCATGTTGTCGAGGAATTACTCCGTTGTCATGACTGGTGGCGTGATGGTTTTGGGTAATGTGGATGGGGTATTATATCATGGACCGGCTCTGGGTTGAGGGTGGGGTTTGTATCTCTTAGTCAGATTTTGGAAATGTCTTCTGTTGGTAGATAGTAGTAGTCAGGGAGTCAATTCCAGGTAAGTCGTAATAGCATTCAAGGGCACGGCATTCGAGAGCTGAAGTGGAGTATTATACTTAAGTCACCTGAGTCGCTACAGTTCCAGAATCTGTCGTATTCTGTATCTAACATAAATCATCCTCGATGTCGGTCACTCGTCATCCTCGATCGCGTTTATATCGATTGTCATATCGTACCATCCACCCCCGCCAAACTGGGCCTTGCTTGGCCCCAAACTTCGAAATCCAAATTGCTCATAATAAGAGATCAAGTAATCGTGCGCAATCAGTGCAGCATGATCGGCCACACTCTGCGTTTTGAGTCTATGTAGATATGCCTTCATGAGCGTACTCCCCAAACTGCGTTTCTGATACTCTGGAAGCACTGCCAAGCTATGTATGCAGACGGTGCGGCCTTGGGCTTTGTTCCCGAGCTTGGGATCGGGATTCTCCCGTGTAGGAATGGCCATATCGTCGTCCGTCACAGTTTCGTTGGTGGTCATGGTGGCTACTATGTGACCAAGTAGGATTGATTTGCGCTCTGGTGCACCGCTGTATACTGGAGACGCCGTGGAAGCTGTGATGGCTTCGGAATTCTCCTCTGAGGTGAATATTCCCAAGGAGAGCTCGCCACAGTGCCTCAGACGGTAATAGAACTGGGAATATGAGGAGTTAGCATGTCGATACGTCTTCATCTCAACATCCCAGGCACAACAGTGAACCGGACAGCCTTCGGAGCGTTCGGTATGCGGACTGCTCCAGACCTCGAAGATCGTGCGTGTGGAGCCTTTCAGTTTTGGGAATAAGCAGGTGGCGGGCTATGTATGTGAAACTCGTGCAGTGGTACATAAAGAAGTGGATGCTTCTGACCGCAATGGAGACTGGTTGGAAGGACATGGACGCCAGAATGCAAGAAAAGAGAAGGGGTGGTATTGGATGCTGGTGCAGGCAACTCCCAACAGAATGTGTTGTGTGAGAACGGAGAGGTTATTACAGCAATGCTCTCTCAAACCAGGGGCGGCTTGGCCACTCTCTCAGGCAAGAGCAGCACGACGCCACGAAAGTAGAAGACAACGCATACCGCGAGAACGTATCACCAACATGTCACTGCCGCAGTATGGCGTGCTTTGTGACAGAGACTGACCTTTTCTCGAGTGCATCGTTCATGGGGCGGAAAGGCTGCGTCTTCCAGTCGGATACAGCTTTCAATATCGGAGAGGGAAAGCGTCTGGGTGTATGGGTGGAGTGGATCGCGCTTTGCATTGCTCTGGCCCAGCTCGTCCATGTATTCGGTAGTGTCGGAGTCATGGTCGTCGTGGTCGAAATCGGGCGTCATATGTGATGATCCGGCTACCTTGTTTTGGCTTGACAGTTGGGGCATACTATCGAGAGTGTCCTCGGTAGCGCGCGAGAGCAGCGAAGACAAATCACGCGGCATGTTGTCGGCGAGATCTGCGACTGTGCAACCAGGTCGTCGAAGACCAAGGTAGTGGTATGAGTGGCCTCCAGCGTGTGGTGCAGGTGTCGTGCGTAGCACCGTAATCTTAGCGCATGCAGTGTCGCTAAGCAGATCACGAGGCAGATGAAGTCGACGTGGCGCTGTGGACGGTCTATTTGTCCGACTGCTCTGCTCGGCGACGGCAGGGTTGGGCCCAGGACGAGATCGATAGGCACTGGTGAGATGCCTGTGCTCATGTGGTATGGATGTAGGGACAGTTGAGTACATGTAATTGGCTTCGAACTACCTGTACGGAGTACTCAGAGTCTATCTAGAAGCCAAGATCGATCGGCACACAGGGATTTGACGGCAGTGCGTTGACTACATGTACCCTTGTGGAGTTCTATAGTGAGCGCCACTCGGCGAGGGGCAGAAATCGAGTCTACTCGACTGTGCAGTACAGTACTGTACCTCCTGCTGGACTACTGCAGATATGCGTCTAGTCCGCACGAATCGCGAGACACAATGTCTGTATCGCCATCCAGGCATACGGAACCTCACTGCGCACGCAAGAGACGGCCAGCGCTTCACTCATCCTCACCGACACGAGCAGTGCAGGTCAGGCCAGGCCAATAATGCTATGCTATGCTATGCCATGCCATGCCATGCCACGTGAGAGGAGCGAATACCAGTACCTTATTGGCGAAGTGAAGTGTGAGATGTCCAAGTCACTGTTCGGCGCCGGTAAGCTCGTTCCTCTGCTCTGCTTACCCTGCCTGCCTGCCTGCCTACCTACCTAACCTTACTCTTTTGTCCTGTCCTTTACTACATGTAGCTACTGCTACATCTTCACCACCACAGCATTACTAACACCGCCCGGCCGTGTCCCCTTCAGTCTTCTCGCAGCTTCTGACACGCGGGCCATTACATCGAGCTAGCAGCCTGGCCTGATCCGACCCTTCACAGCCGCCACCCTCACCCTCTCGGAGGATACGTGCCTGTATTCGTTGGCTAGTCATGAGACTGTGGTAGCATCGACCATCCACCCACCCTCCCCCACCGACCGCCAACCACCTCGCCTTCTCGTTGTGTCTATCCTGAGCCAAGTGATTCTCCGGCAGCCCGCCTCCATCCACCCGAGGGAGAGTCAGAGAGAGATAGAGAGAGCGCGCGTGCGAGAGGGACATACAGAGGCAAGCGTCCAGACGGGTGCGACTGTGCTTGCCGCCGGCATTCCAGCGGCATCCTGTCTGCTGCTGCTTCAGGCGACGTGCATATCTGAGCTCTCGCAAGGAAGTACGACAGAGGCAAAAGCACCGGCAACATGTGAGTACAGCTAGCCGCGATCCATCAGTATACGATCACACCGCACTGGCGATGTGGTCTCACCGCAAAACCATGCCTGTGCCACCCATTGCACAACAACACCACCACCACTACCACCACTACCAAGAACAGGGACATATGTGCACCCGAGCTGACCAGTGTGTGATCATGGCAGGACGCGCATCACTATACAAATCATTGCTCCTAACCATCAGCTCGACCAGGAGCTCCTCAACCTGGACCTGCCCTCCGAGCTATCAGTCGGCGACCTCAAGAGCTTCGTGACTGCTGAGACGCAGATACCGCAGACTGCCCAGCAGTTTTTCCTCAACAACCAGGCCCTACAAGACGACGCCAAAAGCTTAGATGACGCGGGCGTCAAAGATGGCGATCTGATTGCTATGCTCATGAGTCGGCCACCGCAGAACAATATGGGTGGGCAGAGGCGAGGCCCTCAACAGGGTACTGCGCGGAGAGGTCCAGCAAATAACACAGAGGAGATTGAGACTACGCGTCTCAGTATCTTGAGCAATCCGGGTGCTGTGAATCAGATCAGAGAACAACGACCTGCCCTGCATGCTGCCATCAACGACCCGACCCGCTTCCGCGAAATATGGCTGGACATGGTGAGAGAAGACTCAGATCGAGACCGCGAGCGTCAGGAGCAGATGCGGCTGCTCAACGAGGATCCTTTCAATATCGAAGCCCAACAGAAAATAGAAGAGATGATTCGGCAAGAGTCGGTGCAGGAGAACCTCCAGTTCGCGTACGAGCACAACCCGGAAGGTAGGTCTGATCACGTTTCCATTGTAGCCAGGATTGTGGACGAACACGGAATCCATGGATCAGACACTAACTTTTTGCAGTATTCGGAAGAGTCACGATGCTCTACATCCCCGTCGAGGTCAACAAGAAGCCTGTGAAGGCCTTCGTCGACTCTGGGGCGCAAACGACCATCATGTCTCCATCCTGTGCTGAGGCATGTGGCATCATGCGACTGATCGATAAGCGCTACTCTGGCGTTGCCAAGGGCGTCGGCACTGCTCAAATTCTGGGTCGTGTGCACTCTGCGGACATACGAATTGGCAATCAAACCATGTCCTGCTCTTTCACCGTCATGGAAGGTAAAGATGTTGACCTCCTGCTCGGACTAGACATGCTGAAGCGGTTCCAAGCTGTGATCGATTTGCGGCAGAACAAGCTCATCTTCGGCGACGGCAATGACGTCCCGTTCCTAGGGGAGGCAGATCTCCCAAAGTTTTCCGAGGACGCACAGGCTGCTGAGCCGACGATCAAAGGGCCGAACGGCACTGAGATTGGGGCAAAGAGTGGCACCGTTCAGCCAGCTGGCACGTCTGCTGCCGCAGCGTCGTCATCTTCTGCTGCTGCAAAGAACAGCGACTCTTTTCAAGGGCAGGGTCAGGCTCTTGGAGTTGGCGCTTCCAGCTCGAGGCCAGCGTCTGCAGCTCCAGGCGCAGCGTCAGGCGTGGGCGCACCATCCTCGGTAGCTGCGGCGGGGCACAGCAAGGAGAAGATCGAGCAGCTGCAGAACTTGGGGTTCTCACAGCAACAAGCTGTTGCAGCATTGGATGCGTGCGATGGCAATGTTGAGTATGCGGCCGGCTTACTGTTCCAATCCTAGCAAGGGCCGTGGATTCGGGCGCGTAGACGGGCATGACTCTTCGCTCAAGGTCAGAGCGGTTATGTGATCACGATATCAGATACCCAACTTCTTACGAGTGTATGAAAGTAGCTTAGAGCAAATAGCATTACTGGAAGCTGTATTGTGCGCGATACAGGAGGCCAAAAACGAGCATTGTAAAGTCGATACCAAGGCAGGGACTCAAAGATCAATAGAGCAATGTTGTTACCTCGACTCTGCCCTCCACCAATGCGCCGTTTGGTAGTATGCCCTGTAGTACATGTAGTCATCACCAACGTTCATGGATCGGCTTTCGTAGTTCTAGCTGAACTGCCTGACCCGACTGCATGGTTCACAGAACACCAGGAAGTTACGACCGACATCGCTTTCTTGGCAGAAATGCCCTCGACGATCTCCTGAAGATCACTCGTCATTCTCACAAGCTTTCACTTGCATGACTTGTTGCACTTGCTGAGTTTGCTCACCTCGGCTGCTCTGATGGAGCTTCCCAGCGCATTACAAGTCAATGGCAGCACCATCGACATACAGGAGCTGGAGCAGGCAGAACGCAAGGGAGGCAGCTCACAGGAAACGGCCAGGATGAAGGAGAAACATCTCACAATCGTGATCAAGCTTGGTACAGTACTTGTAAACGCTCTGAGGGCTCGGATTGAGGGGCATTGGATTGTGCGTGCTAATGGCAGCCTAGGCACTTCATCCATAGTGGACGAGAAGACACACGAGCCGCTACTATCCACCTTGTCCACCATCGTCGAAACTGCGATCAGCCTCCGCCATGAAGGCCACCGAGTGGTCATCTGCTCGTCAGGAGCCATTGGAATGGCCCTGCGGCAGATGAACATGGAACGACGACCGAAACTGCTTCCTCAGATCCAGGCCCTTGCAGCTATAGGACAGTGCAAGCTCATGTCCATGTGGGACCAACTCTTCATGCATATGCGCCAGCCTGTCGCGCAGATCCTTCTCACCAGGAACGACATTGCCGATCGAGCGCAGTATCTCAATGCCCAGAACACTTTCCATGAGTTGCTCAATATGGGTGTGATTCCGATCGTCAACGAGAATGATACACTTTCGGTCCAGGAGATCAAGTTTGGAGACAACGATACTCTTAGTGCTATCACTGCGGGCATGGTACATGCGGACTATCTTTTCCTGATGACCGATGTGGACTGCTTGTACGACAAGAACCCCCGCAACAACCCAGATGCCAAAGCGATTGAAGTAGTCGAGGACATTGCAGAGCTCGCAGCGGATACCTCCAGCGCAGGTAGTTCGTTAGGAACGGGCGGAATGAGTACGAAGATTGTGGCTGCTAGACTCGCAACAGCGGCTGGCGTGACTACAGTCATCACCAGGAGCAGTAATCCAGGCAATATCGCAGCCATCGTGAGGTACGTGGAAGCGCAAAAGAAGGCCGCACGGAGCTTGGAACAGAGCGGCGAACTTCCCTCGAGTCCCAGGGCGAACACAATAGCGCTTCAAACAACACCTGTCATGAATGGTACTGGTTTAAAGAGACTCGAAGAGCCAGGACTGCCGCCGCTGCATACTCGATTCCTGCCAGATCCACATCCAATCAGAGATCGCTACTTCTGGCTCCTGCACGGTCTCGCCCCTCACGGAACAGTATACATTGACCAGGGTGCGCATTCTGCTCTGCAATCCAAGACTGGACTTCTGCCTGTGGGTGTAGTTGATGTCGAAGGTCACTTTGGCCAACATGAGTGCGTCCGCATCATGGTACTACCTTTCAAGGGTGCCCCCCTCAATGAAGCTGAAGACGTGGGCAAGGCAGTAGTCAATTATTCGGCAATCGAGATCAAGAGGATTGCAGGTCATAGGAGTAGGGAGATCGCTGATATCATAGGGTATGCCGACTCAGACTATGTGGCGGTGAGGGATAGCGTCGCGCTGTACAACAAGGAAATCAGTCGACCAGTCACTCCTATGCTGGACGAGTTGAAGGGCACGCGCATCACAAGCACAAGCGACAAGCGAACCAGTATGGGTCGACTGTCTAGCTATGTCGACGGCTGAAAGAGGTCCATGTGCAAGGGGCGTAGGAACGAAGAACGGCTGCTTCAACGTAGCTTAGTACTTATTGTTGCTATCGAGCGGTATTGCTCGATCCTTGTCAAGCGCGCGTCCGTGGACGAAGAGAAATGGTCGGCTTGCCCGCCGTTGTGTGCCTGCTTGCTTCACTTCGGACCCGACATCAACGTCAACATTTACGAGCGCACTTTCATCCGTGACCGGCTGCAAACTGAAGTCAACGTCGATTTAAGCATTGCTGAGTGGCGAACACCGGGTCCTGGGCTTTGTCTGTTTTCGATGTGCGACCTGCCGGGATTCGTCGCATTGTCGTCGTTGCAATAGCGAAACCAATTGCTACCTTACTCATCATCTCTCCTCGACCTGGGTGTTAACTTCCGCCGGCCACCCCGCGGACACTCGCGTCTCCCATCATACTACAGTCGGTCGCTGCAGAGAAGCTGCCTCATCCAAAAATGGAGGGCAGACTGAGACACAAATTCGGCATTACCTCTCTCAGTTAGTGGCGAGGCACAGAGACCGAACGTCTGCGCAGGACCACGCGTATTCCCTGCGATTCAGGTAAATTCCAAAGATGTAGATATTGAAAGTTGTAAGTCAAATTGTGTGATGCTCCACCCAGACATCTAGATGCGGTGACAAGCCTTCGAAGACGAACAGAAAAGACAAATGGGTTTGCAAACAAATCTCGAGACACCCGCGACCCTAGCACAATCCACATCTGAAGCGTTTCCTGCGCGAAAAGGTTCGAATTTTGATATTCGACAGCCGTAAAGCGACGTACATGTAACTCGAAACACGGCGCTGATAATGATGAAGCAACTGCATCAAGCCGAAACTGTTTGATAATCCACATGCGCACAAAAGCCTGAGAAGCCACAAAGTCACAGAAACGCCACGCAGTCTGACAGCAGAAATCGCACGAGAGGGTGAGAAAGAGTGAGAGAGAGTGCGTGTGTGTGTGTGCGCGCGCTCTCGAACATCATGCAGGATCAAGAAGCGAGAGGTCGTACATGTGGTATGGCAGAACAATATATATATAAGGTATATATATATATTTGTCTGTGAGGTATGTTGTTTGTTTCTAGAACCTGGTCCCGAACCATAACAAGCCAGAGAGCCTAGACTGGCCAATACGGTGAACAGTGTAAGGTATGTTTGAATTGTGTGTATATGTTTTGTGTGTGAAGCTGGAGGGAAGAATCGACACAATTCCTCCCAATTGTGACCTCGACTCTACATGTACCTTCCGCCAGCTTGCAGAGAATGGAAGTCTTCCGTTCTTTCCCTTCTGGACTTGTTTTCTTACAAGGAAGCCACGCCCCCCTTCCCCCCTCGCCTTCCTCCCCCCCTCTTTCCGTTCTTGTGTATCATATCATGCAAGTGTGCCCGGGGAATTCTTTTTCGTTGTTCCAATTCCACATAAAAACGATGAAATAAAATATATAATGAAAACTCCCTCCAGCGCCATGCATAAATGGATGTATAACAAGTGTTTTAGACCACAAGAGATGTTTTCATTTCGTGGAAATTCGTCACACGGAGAATCCTTCCTGCTCCCCCATCCAAAGGTGTATGTGTGTGTGTGTGTGTGTGTGAGAGAGAGAGAGAGAGTGTGTGTATGTTACTTTGCGCCGAAAAACCCGGCATACTACAATGATGGTTAGCGCTGGGCCGGGTGTGTGTGTGTGTGTGATACTGTAGGAAGGAAGAAGAAGATGATTTCTTACCAAGCATGTCTCGCAAGCGTCTCCAACATTACCACCTAACACATAACCATTGCAATTTCTCGCAGCATAGTAATAGCATTTCTGGCAGCCAACATCGGTCGTCGCATCAGATGCAGAAGAAGCGCAAGACAATTTCAAGGATGGTTGTGACCGGGACGTTCGTCGGAGAGATTGATATTGCACAGGTGCTGCTGATTTTTTCGTCCTGGGAATGGCTGGTAGAGCTTTTCTCTCATAATCCAGCACATGGGCTGGTGGGCCAAAATTGGGAGGCGGAAAGGTCGTTTGGAGTTTCGGGAGGCATGGTCGGCGGCGAGATCTTGGGGGCAACACTGGACTACTCTCTTCCTCCTCATATTCCCCCTCATACATCTCCGCTTCCTCCTCCTTCTCCTCCAATATCGGCGTTGAGGGAGTAGAGCAGCCTGGTGATATGTATGGTGGTGGTGGAACAGATGGTGGTTGGCTGTACAGCGGAGCGACAGTCGCAGTTCGATCCAAGGAATCTGACGTCTGGGGAAAAGTATGTCGATGCCGTTGTAAGATGTTTCCAAATCTCTTCTTAGGACTTAGAAAGGACAGTGACTTCTTGCTTCGAAGGCTGATGGTGTCGCTGGCACACACTTCGCTCGGGGGCGAGAGCGGTCCCACGCTCTGAGATGCTGCTGATCGAAGGCTATATGAGGAAGTCGTCCTGATGGTCGAGAAGCTGCTCGAGTGGGAACGCAGTGCACTGCGTGTATCTCTGCAAGATGTATCTCGGCAGGATATATCTCTGCAGGATGTGTTGGTGCCTCTGTACAGGCCATCCAAGTAGGCCGGTCTCGATCCAGTCGCCGATGTTGGCGGTAGTGCCATAGTCATACTGAGGTGGTGTTATGATCTGATGATCGATGCTGGTTTGAAGGGGCGCGAGGAGATACAGCAGACTTGAGGCGTCAATCTTCGGCAGCGATGCACCAATGCCAGACAGTCAGAGTGTGGTGAAGCCCTTTGTTTCAGGATAGATGCCGGTGGTGCTGCTGCCCGAGACCTGTTGATTCAGCGACCTGCACGAGCGTTTTCCAACGACGGGTAGTTCTAAAGGCTGTCTGTCGGTTGTGTCGTGCAGTAGTTCAAGTCAACGGTAACAACAGCAACAACAACAACAACAACAACCGAAGTGGACGATGGTGAAGGGATGATGATGAGACCTATAACAGTCAGCAGGTCAGTACATGTAGCAGTTGCCAGCGCTCATATCCACTGGACACCGGACAGGATCACGGTGTTCCAGGGTACCCTAAGGTATATACTGTCACCATCCTGTCCCGGGCTGTCTCGCATCTCTCGACTCCTCGAGTCTCAGCATTGAACAAGCTCCAAGGTTTGGTGTTAGCTTGATACGCTATCACACCCAAACATGGTAGACGTATGAGAGGAGAGAGACGGCTTTCTGCCTCCGGCCGTGTAGATGCATGGTGGCGCATGCATGGGGAAGGCCCTCGTGTTCTTCCTCACCACCACCACCACCACTACCAGCATGGCACGGCGGCATGGCAATAGTTCTAAGTGATGAATCGTCCATTGTTCTGTGGGAGTGAAATTCCCAGTGCCTACACAGTAGAACTATGCACGAGGTACTGTTCAGGGACATGTACTGTATGGACTGTCCCGTCTGTACGCCATGGGTTTCACCAAACAAGCCTAGTAGAGCTAGTACAAAGTAGAAAGTACAAAGTACAGGGGGCTCCCGCCAACCGGTGGGTGTAAACAGGCACAGGCTACATGTAGATCCTAACAGCCGCGCCCATCTGCAGGGGTCGAGCTCGAGCCCGACAGTCCACGATTCACTCACGATACGATCATGAATGAACGAGATCACACCACAAATCGACGGATATTCTGGCAATTTTTTGGTCGCTTATTGATTGATTCTATTCATCCTTGCTACATACCTTAGGTAAGCTAAGGAGCAAAACTCAGGTACCTACTGAGCAGCAGGGAGTCTTCCAGGTTGTCTTGCTCTTATTAGACTTGTAGACTAGCACTATCACATAGAACTACTCTCTCATCACGCACTTCTCACTACAAAGTTCTCACATCACACTGCAGGCTGCGTCAGGGCGCAATGTGTGCCTGAAAACGACCTCGCTATGTTTCAAGGCTTGCCTGTAAAGTCAGTCAGTCAGTCATGATGAGAAAAGACACGTCGCATAGAATATTCTTGTCCTGATGAACACATGAAAATCCACGCGCAAAAGCTACATGTATCTAAATTTGAACGGGTCATCCTCGCTGGGCTGTTCCGGTGTGGGAACATCACTATAGACTACTGTGGAAGACCGTGAAGATGATCGGCACGGGGCCCCATGGTTTTGCTCCAGAAATGCTGAGAGCCGTGGTTCTCTAGTAGGTAGTAGAAAGTACCAATTAAAACCAATGTCTTCGGCAACATAAGGTACGTACAGTTCTATCCAAAGCACCTACCTTACACATTGTTTTTTCTCTTGCGCGGAAGCAAAAGCTGATACTACAAGCCGTGTGGAAGGATAGTTTCTAGCTTATTTAAATACCACCACGCCATCTAAGAACTAAAGAGTGAACGGCTTTGCGGAAGTACCACTGGTTCGGGACATCGTAAGTTTTCTTCTTTCCGCTTTTCTATACGGGCCTCCCGGGAGATTGTTGGGGAGAATAGCCAGCCAGCCAGCTCTCACGACTACAATGCCATGGGCCTTTGGGAAGAACTACTTGTACTTGTTGAGTAGTACTGTAGTATAAGGTGGATGGATGCCTTCTCATCACAGCTATGACCCTGACTTGACTCTCAGAGGCTGCGCGATGCTGATGGAAAGTCGCATGCAGCTAGACTATCACTATACAAAACTACCTTAGCACGACTCGAGTCTCGGCAGGAGAATATACTATTTCTGGACGGAACGTGGTGGACTCCGACTCCCTCTCTGAGCTGTCTCCGACGCGCGACCATGCATTCTGGTCGGTGCGCTAAAACTCATCTAGTCAAGAGAGGAGAGGAAAAAGAAAAAGCCACACGATGGAGAGATCGCTTTCATTTATCAAATGAAGCTTTTCAGTAACTGGCACCTGAATTCGTACATTGCCAACATACACAAAGTCATGGCCGCGACACTTTCACTAAAATCGGCCATCCACCGAATGTCTCCAACAGTCAACAACTGCCAGATGGCCGATTCGACTGGAGCAAATACGACACAATGTCGCCAAACACACGCATCGATGCAAGGGTATCACAATTGCCTCCCAGATCCCAAAAGAGACCACGAATTGTACGCCATATTCCCTCAAAATTGGTCCCCCCCCAAATTGCTCCATCCTATATGCATGTTCAAAGCACAGATAGCCATCCACTGTTTACTTTTCCTGTTTCGTCATCATGATCAAAGAGGCCTGCCTGCCCGTTCCAGTTGTGCCCTTTTTTTCTTCTTCTCCTTCTTCTTCTTCTTCTTCTTCCTGCTGTACCCACTCATGCATATTGATGTCGATGATTCTTTTCTTCTTGACTTTTGTACTGCTCCAGCTCCTGATTAATCCCAGGCCACAACAACTCCATGCACGACCCGAGCATGGAACTCGATTCGTGGAGAAGCTCCCATCGCGGTTGCTCAAAACAGTCACGCATCAATATCAGAAGGCCAACAAGATGATTGCGTTCCTTCAACTGCATCAAGTCATCGGGCCCTGCAATGCGACCCATACGTGTCAGATACTGCTGCATGTCCCACACTTGTGCCTCTTGCGTTACAAGGCTGTAGTTCGGAGCGGCCACCGGTCCATCCAGCGCATAGCCGTACGCCCACACGATCATGCAGGCATAGTACAGGATGTAGGGACGGTTCAGCAGGTAGTCGTCCCGCGCGCTGTAGGCGAAAGTGATCGCATGCTGTGTCTGCTCCTCAAGCTTCGCTGGGTTCATACCAGGCATCAGAACCTCGATCAGGAAGCGCGAGGCATAGTATACAGCATCGCGTGCGCGTGCAGACTGTGCCCACTCGCGCATGCGTTTCTGCGCGCCCATCCGATCTGACTCGATTACAATGCGTCCCAGTGCTCGTTTCGATCCCGCAAACATCTCGCAATCCACAATGTCGACGTGCATTGCCATGTGAGCCAAACTATGCAGGCACGTTCGGGACTCAAAGACATTATCGCGATGCTCCTTGTGGCACGTTGACTTGTTGCTCGACTGCTCGGCGGGGTCAGACTTGACTAAAGCCTCGTCAAAGTCACGGCGCCAGAAGTCGAAAGCACGCGTCAAATTCGTGCGCCATCTGGTCGGATTTCCCATAGAGCTTTGCGCGGAGATGGCTGTGACCTGCAAGTCACGATTGTTCATGTGCCATGTCACGTTGAGTAGTCCCGCCATCAATATGACGCGTCCAAATACGTTGGTCCGAACCTTCTGGCCATTGAGCGTCTTCTTCAGCCCTTCCAGAAAGGTGGTTCCGCGGAAACCATTGGCAGCAAGGCTCTGTTCCGCACGCTGAACCTCAGCGCCACTTTCCGCGGCCCACAGTGCCTCATCACAGGGCAGAGGTAGGCGCAAATCTTGCGGAGACATGATAGCAGAGTGCCCAAATAGTGTCGCGTGGGTAGAGTCGATGACAAATGCAGCGTATGCGACGCGTCGAGTTGCCTCTGCAGTGATCCATCGGTTCCACCACGCGTCAGGTGTGTTCTGGCCGCTTGTGTTGATACTGCCGTCAGGTCCCGGTGGAGTTCTGGTTGGATCCGAAAGAGCCTCATCATTGGCACCCCGGCCGATGAGCGAGGAGCCTCTTCGCATCACTGTGAGGGTCGTAGCGTGATGCACATGTGCCCTTTCGTGCAGTACCCTCGTGCTGTACATCTTCTCGAACAATTCGAGAAGCAGCATTGTTTGGAATGTCCAAAGCTTCGCCGTGGGTCTGAACTCTGCATCCTTGAACACTTCCCACCGGATGTGATAAGCTAAGAAAAATGACATCTCCGCACATATCCTGATGTGCTCTGTCGTGTGTGTGCGGTCGAGGCAACACGCCCCAAGACACATCATCGCCATCAAAAGCAAATCAGGGCATGTGTCTGCATTGAAAGACGGACGATGCATGATCGGCATCTGCTGATGTATGTGTATCCAGAAGCTGGTGAGATACGTCTTGAGCATGTTCATGCTCAATGGGTGCTTCGGATCCGTGATGTCGCCGGACATGAACTCTTCTTTCATCTTGCGCCCTGGCATACGCTCAATGTCTTCCCATGCATCTGCCATCGCGATGAGTCGGTTCTGCTTCTTCTCCGACAGACTACACTCGCGCATGCTCAAGTCCATGGCATAGATCTCGGGTGGAGCTCCATCCACATACGTCGTTGCAGAATATTGATTTAGTGTCGAGTCGTTGCCCTCGACCTTTGGTAAGTGTGCACCTGGCATTTGCGTGGCGTACGACACATCAGGCGGCGATGGGGGTACATCGAATGCCATGCCACCGCTCTCCATTAGATTCGCAAACAGCATGTCATCTATGGCCTGCGGCGAACGATTGAACCCATCTGTCCCAAATACTGGCATGGCATTATAGCTACCAGTGAATTGACCCATAATATCATATTCCGGAATCATGTTGGTATGTCCCGCGCCGCTCATCTGATACGCGTATCCTGGTTGAACAGAAGACGGTGACATGGCACTGGGCTGCGGCGGCGGCATACCGAATGGTGGCAGAGGTGGTAGAGGTGCTTTCACCTGACTCGTCTGGTATTGTTGGCCATGGGTTGTTGGGCCTGGGGCTTGATATGCCTGCTGGGTGTACATCGCAGCTGGAACCTGTTGACCAGGAACTGGTGGTGGATGCATTGGAAGTGATTGTGTGTAGCGATTCGTCATCGGCTCAGGACGGCCGAACTTGCTATCCATACTGTAGCGCCGGCCATCACTGGACGACTGAGATGACATGTCTTGTCCGTTGGTGAAGGTGTTCTGGTAGACATTGTACGATCCGGTGGCAGCCAGCTGTGAGTCCCCACCAGGCGCGACGCCATGTTGCACAGACTGCAACGAAGGCAGCTGCTGGGTCTGCTGGGTTTGCTGTGTCTGCTGGGTCTGCTGTGTCTGCTGGGTCTGCTGAGGCGGGTCAGGATAGTGCTGTTGGTCGCCTCCAGTGGCATACGGGCTCTGGTGTTGTGGTGCGACCGGCGCGTTGTAAGAGTTCGAGTCCTGGTATGTCGACGACTGTTGGCCAGGATGCGCCGAGTCCACCGGCGACGATGTAATATTGGTAGTTGTACCAGAAATCACAGAAGAGTCGTTCGCGGTGACTGAGCCCCCATGCTGCTGTCGTTGGCTGTTCATGAAGGCATCCTTGCGCTGGAGGTGAGACCCTTTGGCCGTGTGGCGCTCCTTGTGTCTCGCGCACAGATCAGCCCGTACAAAGTTGCGGTCGCATCCTGGGAAATCGCAGTAATATATCTGTTTCGGCGTGTCTGATGGGCATCGTCAGCTTTGCGAGTATGAGGTGGTAGGTAGGTACATGGAGGGTCGCAACCCATTGGGTTTGACTTCGGGAAATACGAACGGTTCAATTGATGCCTATACAGGTGCTCGGCTCGAGAGTAGGACTTGCCACAGTTGGGCTGCGGGCACTCGTACTTCTTGTCCGTGATCTTGATAACTCGTCGCTTCTTCTTCGATCTCTTGGAAGGGCCTTCGTCCACTTCGTGTTCCGCGTCCTCCATCTCCATCTCCTCGTCGTCTTTGCTACTGTCGGGCCGCGACCCCGGCGGCGGCGGCGCTGCCTCCGCATTGTTCGCTGATCCGGCGTCCATCGTCACGCCGCGTGTTTGCCGTACTGTACCGGCTGCTCTCGCTCGCTCGCAATGCGCGTGCCGTCGATGCTGCTGCTGCTGTCGCCGCAGGAAGGGTTCGCCGTGGGTCGGGAGTCGCGCGTCTCTAGGTAGTGTTGCATCAGCCTGCTTGGATTGCAGTCTCTCGCGGCCCTCGTCATCTCCCAGCTGCAGCTGCGGGCGGTGGTATGTAGCGACACAACGACGGCGTCGGTCAGGCAGTCACGAGGTGGCAACAATGGATGACGGAGTGCAGTGGGCAGTGGGCAGGCAGGCACGAGATGACCTATGGCTGGATGACCACTACACAACATCAAAGATCAGCCTCGCAATGCGGGCGAGGACGTCGAGGGCACACAGATGCGGAGGTGGGCCCAATGACTGCGCGAGGACCGGCTGCCAATGCGATCCGAGAGCCTGATCCACGCCTGGTCGTACACAAGATATCGCTGAATGCGGAGGTTCTGGTCGTCTTGCTACATTACCTTACATGTATTATTTCAAGGCGATGGATTAGGCGGCTCAGCCGTTCACTCAAGTGGGGAAACGGAAGGCGTGGGGGTGGCCTCCTTGCTAGCTAGTTCTAGTTGAAAGTCGCTACTAAATACTACTACTTCGCATTATTATTATTGATGCGCCGAAACGCGCCTCGCGGTCGATCATTTTACTGCTCGTCAACGACCCGGTAGAAATTGATCGAGTTCTGTGGTGCAAGGGGAAGGCCGCAGCAGAGTCACGCCCACCACGAGGCCATCCTGCTGACTTCTGTGCGCTGCCATTGGTCTTAGCAGGCCATCGACCAAGCATCCATCGTCCAGGCTTGCATACCGTTTCTGCATAGGCTGAACAACAGCGGGGAAGCAAGTCACAATGACCTCTTACACTTTATGCTACACGGGGCCAGGAAGTCCTGATTCGCCAATAATAGATAGAAGTGCCGCCAAATGCCTGTTCTTGCGGTTGCGAGACGCGTTCTGCGCCAATAATGGGTCAGAGGCTTATAGCAGTACGTACATGTATATACTCAGGGCTCAGGCGAGCTGCGACGGTAGACAAGCTCACCGACAACCGACGCCTCGACGTTCCGGCGCACATCGTCACAGAAGGGAGAGTTTTAGCAGCGGAAGCATGCTAGTGAAGAGAAACGGCGCAGGTCCTGTGCAGTGTGCAGCCTGCATGCTGCATGATGCCGACTTGGACCTACTCTCCAGCCAGCAAAACAATTGACTGGTGGTAGCCGTACTGTAACAAATCATCACCACTACGGAGTGAAGCTGAACAGAACGTCTGAGAGCGGGCTGTCGGAATCACTAGTTCCACCGTGAGCACTACTCCTGTTGGCAGTCATCAGTATCAGTGACTATAAGCAGCTACCGGACTGCAACCAGACAAGGCTTCACATGCCCTCTTGTGCTCCGATGCCTTCAAATCGAGCCAACGAATTGGCTGTCCACGGTGAGTCGCTGCCGGAACCTCTTGGATCGAACCGGTCCGGGATTCACAATGCTGGGTCAGGTACGAATTGTCCAGAGTCCAGACTTCCAAGCAGCAAATCCCTCATATTCGGAAGTCGTTGCGTCGTTAAGTAAGCATTACAATTTACTACCCCCACGCGCTTAGCGCGGCATTGCGGAGGAGAAATAAAATAATAATACAGCCTCGTCGCGCATCCGAGCGGCACAAGCTAAAGACGGCAAATGGCAAGTTTGTAAATCTGACGAATGAGAGTGTTAGTCAGTTCTATGCTCTTGGCACATCCCCTTTCCGTTCGGATGTGCGATAGGTTACTTCCTTGGCTCTCAGCCATTATCTGGAGCTACCATCGGATAGTGTTCTCTGGGGCGCCCACTACGAGCACAGTTTCGATCTGTCGATCGTGACCGTTGGGCACTGATCGATCAGCAACGTGTAGGAGGAGATGGGACACCAGCTACGGTGACGTTGTTCACCTCGCAGTTTGCAAGCTTGTGCAGACCGCAGAGTGCTACATGTAGTTACTCAAGGCGTGGAATGAACTTAGAGAAGAGTCCAGTAACGTTCCTGCTGGGCTGCTTGCACAGGCTGAAGATGATCACTGCACCGTGGCACGCTAAGAAGTTGAAGAGCAATATGATCAAGTCCTAGAACAGCCATTCGACAGTACGACTTACGCAAAGCTTCTCACGTTCCGGTCCTATTGCGAGTTTGGGCAGCAATATATGTACATATGTAACATATCGCATCCGTCATCCAGGCTCCTGGGTTCTCCCGTGAGCCATTCCTGGTCATCGTCATGTCACTGGGCGTGCTTTCGGACCAATGTCCGTCCTAGCGACCTCTCGTTGACATGTCTCGTGTTGACGCCGCTGCACATAGTATAGAGTACATGTAGCTCGCGAACCACTGCCAACACATTTGAATTGGTCACCGTATCTTCACGTACGACTACATTAACCGACGAGATGGGCTTTGATCTAAATGCGGAAAAGCCTTACCTGCTCCGACTCCGCTTCACATCACCATGACTGGATAGATGAAAGAGGCACATATTGATCCCCCTTATATCCTCAATAGAAGCACGGCATCTCGCGGCGACCCGCCTGTGCAGTCCGCTAGATTCGGCGGTATGCGCTGGAAGCTCTGAAAATGCTCCGAAAATCGCGTCATCTTCACAGACCACGAGACGCTTCCGCCATGTCTCAATTGTGCCATTCACTGGATGCTTTACACACTACTGCTGTGACACGTCTGCAATGTTGACCCGAACCAGTAGTATACGCAGGCACGTGCTGCATTGCGCGAGAATCAGGATCAATTAGCATCCGTCTTTGGCAGACATATCCGCACATATGAGTTTCCAAAGAAGCCTGGGATTTCGAGAAACAGAATCCCATGTTCCCTCAGGCAAAGGTCAGATATACAGTCGCTATGGCAGGTGCATCAGTGCTAAGACTCTTGGGTCTGTCGAGGATGCATAGGTACATGTGCCTTAGAGCTATTGGTTCCAAAAGGGTGCGATAGGGAGTGCGGACGCCCTCGGCAGACATTTTCAGCGTATTGGAGGTAAGTGAAGTACGAATTAGTCATGGGCGGTCAACTTATTATTCACCACCTCCGCCACATGAGTCGAAGTTGATGACACTACCTGGCTGCAAACCTGTGTAGTTGAGGTCGGCCCTGGCACCTCCCTGTGGAATGAGCTTTCGGCACCGGCTTGCGACGAGAATCAAACCTCGATACATAAGGACAGTCAATGCTACCGACGTAGTTCCCCTTTGCCCAAGGTCTTGGCCTGCAGCCTACATGTACCAGGTTTGCTGGAACAGCCGAACGCCGACTTCACGTCGACGACGAACCCTTGCGTGGAGGCCTCACCACGTGCGACATGTACAACTAATCAATAAATAAAAACCCCAAACCCCCCCTTATGTACTCACTAGTCCTCGTAGAAGTATACAGTCTCTCCTCCGAAGAAGAAGTAAAACGGAAATTAAAGCCCTCGCATGATCGTCGGCCATGAAAGTCCTAGGCGTGAACCGACGACTAGGACCCTGGGGAAAAAGTCTCAGGTTGTGGTGCGCTCCAGACTAAGAACGGGAGTGAACTGCCACGATGTAAGATAAGGTAGTAGTGTCTCTGCTACTAGCTTTCCCGCACCTTCTAAACTGCTGTACAATTCAGCGGCGCGGATTCTGAATGGCAGATGACAGTTGACAGCTGACAGCGGATGTCAGCGCGCTGAGCTTGGCCACGTGGAATCGCATATACTAATAGAGGCTGTGGTAGCCAGTACCTAGTAGTGAGCAACTGATCAAAATTTCTCATCCTCCACCTAAGGGAAAGCACGCACTACAGTTCATTGTTGTCGAACCGCTGCCGGACACAAGATGCTGCTCACGACCATCTTCTTCGCCCTCCCGCTCGTCGGATTGGCCTGCGCAAAACCTGCTGCACTATCTCCTGCACCTCTGCTCGAGAAACGAGAAGATCCATATTGCGTCAACGGTGTGCAAGGCCCAAGTGGCACTTGGGATAGCGGTAAGAACATATTCAGGCATACATAAAGCGACATACCATATGGATCGAGCAGAATGCAACTGACCCGTTACTTTCTGTGTGAAAGCCCAGAAATGCGTTGCAGCATGCTACTTCGTCGAGAAATCTGGCAACGCCAAATGCAGAGGCAGGTGTAGCAACGTTGGAAGACCTGGACAAGTTTGGGCATGTAAAGGTTCGTTACTCTGCGCAAGATCAGTCTGCAGCGCTTGATCTGACTTGACGTAGGTAAATGATCCCTCAACGAGCGTCGAGTACGTCCTGATACGAGACGGACTTTGATAATGATAATGGATGCCGATATCGCTTGATATTGTGGTCGACGCTATGTCTTACTCTGTCTCCGTGGCTGGCTGGCTTAGTCTTGGAAAATTGCGAACCGGGCATTGGTCACTCCCACAGAGTAAACAGGGAACAGGAAGGGAAGAAGAAGAGGGAGGGGCCGCTGTCAGCGTTATAGTCAGCATGCAGAGAGTGATCGAGACTATACTACGGTCGTATTATTGGGCGGGCTCTATTGACTCGGTTGGACATTGGCTGAGCGATCCGCAAAGCCAAAAATGCGATTGTGAACAAGTGAAGACAGACAAGTACGTACCTCTCGAGCTGGCTGGTCGCTCAGCGATACAAAGGCTTTCATGAACGGGTAGATATACCATCTTGCGTCTTTGGATACATTGTTTTGCTTATTAGCTGATCTCTGGACTCCAAAATGCCTGTAAGTGATGCACTGCAGTCTGCAGTCTGCAGTCCCAGGATTCTCTCGGAGTCGGATGACGCGCTAGTGGTGGAGTCCCAGTTTCTCGATCATTCCTTCAACGACGATGCTTCTCCTCAGCCAATTGTCGACTGAGGGGTCGCGTACTATCCATCGAGTAACGATTGCCGCGAATGGGCAATTTCTCCAAAAGACACGCCTCATCTCGCTCCTTCTAGAAGCGTGCTCATTCCTGGATACGGCCTGGCACTGTGACTCTGACTGAGCAGTGGTAAGGCCTGCCTTGTGCCAGTGTAGTCCTAGGCAACGCCAGTGTCCGCGCTGTACTGTGCTTGCGTGGAAGTCATGTCTGTTGGATTCGGCCTTGATCTGCATTTCTATCCTTCCAGATTGGCCAGCACTCTCCTGATTCGTATGTTCTCGGTTCTGCCAACGCGGTCCATAACATGCTTCTTGACCCTAGCCTTTCTGCCGATGACAGGTGCTGTGCCCAGAGGTCGTTTAGAGACGCGATGTCCTCCTTTACTGCACACGTTAGTCGATCAATCTCAAAGCTTGATTTCAGGCTGCACTTGCCGTTTACTGGCAGGTTCACGATTCTCCTTGACAGGCAACTTCTTCGCAGCTGCCATAGCGGTATCTCCATCTACGAGCACGCACCAGCCCTCGCCGCCTACGGTCCCGTCTGCATAGCCTCCGACAGCAGCATCGGGCCAGTGCTCAATGGCATACTCGAGCTCTTTGTCGGTGAAGCTGCCTGGCTGCAACCATACCGATAAGATGCCGGCTTCTTTCGCTTCTCGTAGAAGTTTGGCAGTCACCGGCGGAGGCGTGATGACACTCAGGCTGGTGCTGGCGGGATGCGAGATGGCAGAGGGCGAAGGAACAGTGTCAAAAGTCTGACTCTGGCAGGTGATATTCGGCGAGGTCGGGTTCAGAGGGATTGCGGGCAGATTGTGCTGCAAGTACCATGCGAAGATGCGATGACCAAACTTGGAGGGAACCGATGAAGCGCCTGCGACGGCGAATTGCGAGGCAGAAAAGAATTTCGCGGCAGCTGTCCGCATGTCAATAGCTTTGGCCATGTCGGTATCAATACTGGTGAAGCACGTGTTTTGAAGGGAAGCACATAAGGTATACAGAAGATCAGAGGCATGATATGAGTAGGTACATGTAGATGACGTGACAGCATGGACGCGTGCTCGACCGAGGCATTGAGATCTAGTTCTATGAATAGCCTGAACACATTGCTCCTTTGTCATAACACCACCACGCTCTTCTCTACTCGTATACAAGCATCAATGGACGACGACAACGCCTCCAGCATGGCAAAGCAGGTCATCAAGTTCGCGTCCTTCAACGTCACCTCTCAAGTACATTGAGCACACCCTGAGGTAGTCAAAAGTAGTCCAGGCTAAGTAAAGAAAAGGTCTTCCACACCACTCCCCTCTCCTTCGCCATTGTCAACCTGAAGCCACTGCTACCTGGTCACATCCTCGTCTCGCCTCTCCGAATCAAACCTCACCTATCAGACTTAACCCAGGAAGAAATTAGCGACCTCTTCAACACAGTCACACGGATCCAGAAGACGTTGAAACGAGTTTACAAGGCCGAAGCTTTCAACATAGCTGTGCAAGATGGCGCCGCGGCGGGCCAGAGCGTTCCACATGTGCACTGTCATGTCATCCCGAGAGTGAAGGGCGACCCGGGCGAGGGTGATAAGGTGCATGAGTGGCTGGAGGGAGAGGAGGGCAATGTGGGACGGCACCAAAAAGACGCGGAGCAGAGACAGGCGGCAGAATGGGCAAAGGATGATGAACGGAAGCCGCGGACGATGAAAGAGATGGAAGAAGAAGCTAGATGGCTCCAAGCAGAGATCGCGAAGGACGAGAACTTCTCTCCAGCACTATGAACAAGGGACCGAGCAACATGTGCTACATTATGTACATGCCTGCGGGATGACATGATATTCGCGCAGGGCACTTCTGTCTGAGCAGAGACTGGCCCAGACCATGAAAACTACGAATAAGCTCCTGTTGCATACCATAATGTTGAAGAGATCAGGCAAAAACTGCTTGTTCCTTGACCACATTCCGCATTGATGATTGTACAGTGGCGTGATCCCTGTCAAGGGAGTGAAATGGAGTGAAAGTCGTGAAGAGTTCTCCTGATGTACTTTAGACATGTATCGAAGGGCTTTGCACAAATTGCTGCTAGAGCACAAAGCACTCCTCCCGTCTGCGAAACTATTCATGTCGCAACCCATTTTCCTCGCGCGTCAGTAAGCTCTGGTTGCCCAAACCCAATTATTCCCCAGAACGCCGTTCAGTCTCGCTCGTAATGCATCGCAGTCGATCCGTGTCTTCCTCTGCTCGGCCAAGTCACAAGAAGGACGTCTTCCGTGTCGCCTCCCAATACTTCACTTTCACGATTATGGCTTTGCCTTGCCCCTCAATTCTGCAATATCATCTTCACCATATCCACGTAGTTCAACTCCCCACTACTCGTATCCACGGCCTTCAACAATTCGTCCACTTCGTCATCACTCATCTTCTCTCCCAGATTTGTGAGGATGTATCGGAACTGTCCAACACCGATAAAGCCCGTCAAATCCTTGTCGAAGACCTGGAAGCCTCTGCAATACTCTTCGGGCTCGCCAGGATCGCGGAAGCCACCGGGGCGGTTGAGGACGCGTGTGAAGGAGTCGAAGTCGACTGATACGAGAAGAAAAGATAAGTTAGCGGTGCGCGCGGCCGGGAGGGAAGGGAAGAAGCTTACAGTCTCCACCGACTTGATGCTCGAGGTCCTTGATCTCGGCCAGTGTTGGGTTCTGGCCACAGGCGCGGAGGAGATCGCCCAGAGAGTCGATCTGGACGCGTCCAGTGCCACGCTTGTCGAAGAGGGAGAAGGCCTCCTTGAAATTGGTAGATTGCGCCTGTTCGGACATGGTCGTGTTAGTTGCGTGCGCTGTTTGTGTACGTCAGGATGGTTGTCGCTGTGCGGAGATATATTGTCATCTGGGGACAGTCGTTGTCGTTATCGTCGTCGTCGTCGTTGTTGTTGTTATGGTTGTCGTCGTCGCCATCGTCGCTTCCTTCTCTGGCCGCCCCTCTTTCTGCTCTCTGTCCAACCAGAACCCGCCAAGCTCATAGGACGCCGGAAAGTACGTACCATTGTATCACTAAATCTGCGATCCTGCTTTTGGTATTGATGCCGTCTGCGTTCAACGTGTCTTCAATGCGATGCAGTGTGTTGATGAGGTGCGATGCAAGGGACAGACACGATGCACAAGCGAGTCGTATCACCAGTAGTACGAGAAACCCCCGTTTGGTTGCCATGGTAGCCAACGTTATTCTTGGCGTCTGCTACCCTAACAGTACATACACACATCAGGTATTACCTTGTACATCGTGTCTAGCCCATCCTAATCACAACCTTTGAGGAATGCTTCTGGTTGTCCAACCAGTCATACGCTCTTCTCACGTCCCGCAGACGTTCGGAAGTCCAATACAGAGTGCAAATTGCGCTCTTCTACGAACTTCACCATCGCTTGGAACTGCTTTCGCGAGCCCAGTAAGATACCTCGAACGGTGCAAGCGTATCGCAGTGCAGATAGCATCGCAACTGGCTGTTCGCATCCTCCCAGAAGTCCCGTCAAGACCACAACACCATCAGTCCGGACGGCTTCCAGCGATTCTGGTAGTGTGTCCAACATCGACGATCAAATCAAAGCCGCGTTCATCTGGCGTGAAGCTTTTGGCCAAAGCACTCCATTACCGATGCTCGCGATAGTTGACAACATGCGTTGCGCCTAGATCGTCTAGCAGTCTCGCCTTCTCGGCATTCGAAGTCGTAGCGACAACGTTTGCTCCGACAGCGACAGCAAATTGTAGCGCCGCGATACTCACTCCCCCAGTACCTTGAGTAAGAACCCAGACACCAGCACGCACCTCTTGCCCCTTGAGTCCAGATATCGCATTCCAAGCTGTCAGCCCACTGCAAGTTAGGGTAGAAGCTTCCGCGAAGTTGAGGTTCTGAGGTGTGCGAAGCAGAGCAGACTCATAAAATTACCACCCTCACGTAGAGTCCCATTGATGAATTGGCTTAGACCAGCTGAGATGTCCCTCATCGATGGGGCTACATCATCTGGAAGGAAGGGGCTCAGATGTGTAACGACTCTGTTCCCAGGCTTGAACTTGGTGATGCTCTTGTCAACAGCCTCCACAATACCTGCACAGTCTGAGCCTGGAACGACACCAGTACTGATTGTTCCCGGTACATCACCCTATGAACCGTCAGATTCTGCTTCGTCTGAGATCTCATCCTCAGGGGAACCGACCTTGGCGATGACCAGATCTCGATATTTCAGGCTCGCTGCATACAACTTCACTCTGACTTCATCTGCCGCCAATGGGTCTAGCGTAGCGTTCGGGACCAGTATCAGAGACTGGATGCCTTTGGTCTCAAGTCTTGTTGAATAGATCAGCTAGGAGGTACATGTAGCACGAAGTGTTTGAATATTTTTACCATCAATATTGCGAGCAAGGAGGCCGCGCATGTCGAGATCTGAAATCATGTTAGTCCAATGAGTGGATACATGTACATGTATAGGTTGTTGGCCGCGCTGAGGTTGCCCGCCGTAAGTACATGTATTGTATCACTGTGTGTGGTCGTCTTCGCTTGTCCGAGACCATAGACTGCTTGCAGGAGATTTGACAAGATTCTCGCTTCGTCAGGTAGATGATCGCATTGAGATTTCCATGTCGACTTACATGTACCTTGAGGTACCTTAGAACAGGTACCTTAGGCACATTGGTACAGGTTGGTGAATTCGCCAAGAATACACCAAAATTAAAGTTCTCTTAGCTTGTAGAACCACCTACCGCTCCAGCAATTCTTTTTGCCTTCACCTCCACTAGTCGACCTGTACCTGCTCCACCACCGCGCATCACCATTTCTACTCCTAGACCACTCCCAATGGTCACCGGAGACTCTTCAATATGGTCTCCCTCGCGGCTCCCGTTGGTGGCACGATGCTGCCGCCTCCAACACCACTTCCGAAACGCCCCACGGTGGGCTTGAAGCGCGATTCTTCCCATCTAGACACCAACGATGGGGCTGGCCTCTCACACACGACCAAACGACTGAAGGTCGAGTTCAGCGACGATGTAGAGATAAGGATCATCGGCGACGACACCGACAAGACCTTCGCATGGGTCAAGGAAAAGGTGCGAGCAGCTCTTCACAGTCATCTCGCATCTGGCGAGGCACACGATGATGCGGAGTATGCCAAGCTGCTGCAAGTCCTCGGCGAGGACGCCTACTCGAGCGACGGCCCAACCACAAATCTGCTCAAGAAATACATCCTAGCCTTGAGCTCTCATATTAGCAATCTGGGCCAGTGCAGCAAGCTGGTCCTGGCAGTGCTCGACCTTTCATGGCTTGGACGGGATGCAGAATTCGCGCGGATCTATGAAGAGTTCTTACGCGTACTGGCCAACACTCACGGCAAATTCGCATTACCCATGATGGAAAGGTTGGTCTCAACTTTCGAGCGACTGCCAGCGTCAATGGGTAGACTTCCTGGCGAAGACTTGATCGACCGGACGACGATGTTTGATAGACTTCACGAAGTGATCGGGACAATAATATTACGCGTGCCTTCGACAAGCAGTGCTCTGCTTCGCACGCTCAAGAACCAGTTTCCCAACGACATGTCAACTGCCAAAGGTTACCTACAATATCAGCGGCATATGCTTCGCCTGGCCAAAGAAATTCCTGAGATCAAAGGCGAGATCATGTCGTTAATCATGCAGCGCTTGGTGGATATTGACGTACAGATACAACAAGATATTGAGGACCTGGAGGACGATGCGGAAGAGCGGTTGCTACAGCGCGACCAGAGGATTACAGGAGTCGCAGCAGATGAGGATGACGACAGCGACGACGACTCGATGTCCGAGTCAGAGATGACCACAACAGACGAGGAGATAAGGTTGAATCAGCTTCGACTGAAAGTCGCCAAGATGGACGGAACTCAAGACTTGCTGTTTGAGCATTATCAGTCAGCTTTCACGCCAAAGTCGTCACCGCGAACAAACGACGCCTATCAGGAACTGCTATCTCACTTTAACAACTTCATCATGCCACATCGTTCGAGGCATGCACAGTTCTTGCTGTTCCACTTTGCGCAGTACTCATCCGCATACGCCGAAGACTTCATCAATCGGTTCATCAAAAGGACCACGGATCGAGACGTGGCGGCGCCTCTCCGTCTACAGGCATGCGCATATGTCGCAAGCTTTACAGCAAGAGCCTCGCATTTGCCTATGCATCTCGTACAAAGAGTCTTCACCGAACTTGGTCGGGTCATGGACGATTTGCGATATGTGTACGAGCCGAACTGTCACGGTCCAGATCGAAAGATGTACGGTATGTACTACGCGATTGCGCAGGCGCTGCTCTACATCTTCTGCTTTCGATGGCGCGATCTGGTGGACCGCACTAAGCTTGGTGACATGACGGAGGAGGATATGATTGCGGAGCAGCGTGACCTGCCGTGGATCGTAGGGGTTAAGGAAACCTTGAACCGCAACATCATGTCAGCTCTAAATCCGTTAAAGGTCTGCTCGCCAGCAATCGTTGGTGAGTTTGCAAAGATTGCGTGGCACCTGCGATTCCTCTACGTTTTTTCTTTGATTGAGAGAAATAAGCGTGTACGACTTGGACAAGCTCCTCAATTTTACAGTCTCACAGGAGGATTGGATCTTGGCCGAAGAGAGACCGCGTGGGACCGCAAGACTGGCGATTCGCACCATCAGCTGGAAGCTTACTTCCCATTCGATCCATATCACTTACCACAGAGCAAACGATGGATTGAGGGATTGTTCAACGAATGGCGGCTTCCCCAGGGATTGGAAAATGACGACGAGGAGGAGGAAGACAATGAGGATGGTAGCGATGATGAAGAGGAAGCGAAGGATGCAGAAGCGTATGAAAGCGATGACGATTCGATACCAGAGGACAACTTTGCGGCTCCACCAGTCTCTTCGCCGGGAATTGCACTCATAAGTGAAAAGAGTTACGGATGACAGGACAAAAAAGTGTAGCGTTCGAGCGATGGAGTTGGGAATTCATTGCTTAGCGTGGAGTTCAGGGATGACAGGACGCTTTTACGACAACAGCAGCAAGCAGCATCTTGACTTGAGCAATAGCGCAGCATTCTTCAATGTGATATGGTTGCACTTGAGAACACAGCAACTTGGACTGATACATGGGCTTTAGCACTTCATTCTATCAATGGCTGCCCTGATGACCTAATATGCCTTTCCCCAATGCCAACCCCCGACGCCGTCATGATTTGCCAAGTCGTACTGTCATTCCTTTCGATATTCTGCCGAATATGCCCTCTTCCATGCCACTTCTCACCCCATCGTGCTTCCTCGTACCCTACAAAGCTTATCACAAGCCCAACGGATTCCCCGCCCCAACCCTCTTATTCACCGCAGGCTTCTTGGCTGGCGCAGGTAAATTCTTGGTAGCACTGCCCGTGCCCGGCAAACCCAGAGGATTTCCCGCCGTAGCCACACGCGGACCTCCGACGCCGACTTGATCTTTGATATTGTTCCCATATCCAGCGACTCCCTGACCCCATCCGCGTGTAGTGTTCGAGATGCTAGTACTGATGCCTTCTCCTACTTTGTTCACGCCCGTGCCGATGGAGTTGACGTAGCCTCCGACGTAGTTTCCATAGCTCTGCACGTAGCTTTGGACGGTGCGGTTGATCCAGTTGTTGGCTTTTGCGGGCTGCTGCGGTTGCGCCTGGTGCTGTGCAGGTGGCCGAGCAGCAGCAGCAGCTGGTGGATTCTTGGTCGGAGTGGGTTTCAGGCCGCCTGGTCGGGGCCTTCCTGGTGCCGCTGAAGCTGCTCGGGCTGGTGTTCGTGGAGGTGCAGGGGCTTTGTTTGCAGGATTCTTGTAGACGGGAGGCTTGGGTTGGGATCTGCTGGGTGCTGGTGCTGGTGCTGCTCTTGCTCGGGAGTTTGACATTGTTGTGAAGTTAGATGTTCTGATAGGGGAGAGTCAGTTCTACTTACTTGATTACTATGAGCGGTCTCTCCTACTATAGTGAGTCGCCTCGCCACATTCTTACGGTACCGTGACCGTGTTCGTGGCACATCGCGCCCATGAATTCCTGTTTCGTGGAGGCAGAGCTACGTCAAAAAGTGCAAGGATTCATTTCGATCACGTGATGTAGAAGAGCGTGACTAAGCGACTCGTAGTCTGCTTGCCTTACTTAAGGTACACCTCCTTCTTCACCTTCATATAGAATCGGAGCAAGTTCTGAGAGACAATCTCGTCTTTGCGCGCTTCAAGGCTCGTCATGTCCCACTGAGCACTGACGAATCGATCTTGTAACCACTCCCGCCTCTCACGTGTGAGCCAAACCACGGTATCTCCGCACAATGCGGGCGAGTCGACCAAGAGACTATGGACCTGAGGTGGCATAGTGAGGGAGAGATCTGTCGTGATAGCGCCCGGGTGTAAGTTGTGTATCAGAAGACCTTGGCTACCGTATTCTTCGCGGGGATGGTTGCTCAATCGGATGAGTGCAGATTTTGTACCTTGATATGCACTCGCACCTGGCCTGGTGGTCAGTGCGCCCATACTTGTGACTTGAACCAGTATTTTGGTATTGCTACGCAGGAGCAAAGGGATGAATGAGCGGCTAATGAGGTACGGGCCCTTCAAGTTGACCTCCCATGCTCTCCACCAATCTTCAGGATTGGATTCAGCAACAGGTGACCAGGTCTCCATGTAGCCTGCATTGTTGACCACGACGTCGAGATCGCCAAATTCAGTTTCAACTTGCTTCGCCGCATGCTCTACTTGGACTTGAACAGTCTGATCAACGCGTAGCTGAAGAACCTGAGGTTTAGCCAACCCAATACTTTCTGCCAGTGCCAGAATCTCATCGACTAGAGATCCCATGTCTCGACGAGCCAAGAGAGCAATACGCGAGGCGCCAGCTCTTGCGAAGGATAGAACCATGGCCTTGCCACAGCCACTTGAAGCGCCAGTGACCAAAATTGATTTCCCCTCCATATTGATGTTACGTGAGTTGATGGTTGAGTAAGTGTCATGTCGCAGTGGCTCAGCAAAGTTCTGTACTATTCAGTGTTCAGCTGACATCCAGATCATGAGCGTGATGCATACCTGGTGAATGATCAATCTCCATGGTCGTTTCTGTTCCATGTCGGTATGGCAACACCACGGATCTGAAAGGACTTTATGCACGCCACTTGAGACTGGACTTCGAAGTGATTCGCCATCGATTCCTCGTCACTCATCCTTGCTATCGGTTGAGTCTACCTTTCGCTCAATTGGTTGGCATAAACTTCGAACCTGTTAGCTAATTGGCAGCTTGCTGCCATCTATACACCGAGCGACAGTCAAAAATTTGGATTGTCCGCCAAGACTCAGATGATTGGCTGGGAGACATCCTTGGCGTTTTACAGAACGAATATTTGATGGGTTCTAACTAAATTCTAATCAATTTCGGAACTTTGCATATCTGATATATTTTATATATTTCTGAAACTTTTGGTTTTTAATATTATTAACTAAAATTTGA